>QANU01028716.1:424746-545325 GCA_003254905.1 Nissolia schottii | reverse complement strand
GGGGGCTGGGGGCTGGGGGCTGGAAGAGGGTTTTTTTTTTTAATTTTTAAATTAATTTCGGGTCGGGTCGGGTCGGGTCGGGTTTGGGTTGAGTTTTGGGTTATGCCACATGGCATCCCACGTGGAGCGCCGCGTCAGCGCCACGTCAGCCCAGTCAACCCTCGCCCCACTCCAGGGACTAAAACCAAATTGTCAAATTTTACAGGGACTAAAATTTACACAGAGGGACCAAAACCAAACTTTCCCAAATTACAGGGATGAAAAACTTAATTAACCCTAAAAAATATATAGTTTGTAATGTAAGAAATATGGTTAATTGAAACAAAAGTGTGAAGTGAATTATAATATAAACAGTTTTAATCAAATAAATAAATCGTGGTACATAAATTATAACAAATTCACAATATACATCTGGTCTTGGGATTAAGCATCAAATCACACATAAAACGAGATTCCAACCAGCAACGCGTTCTCGATTTCCAGGGGAAAATGGCAAATTGTTAGATACGTTGCTGAGATGGAAGTATATTGACAAGGTGCACCACAGACAGCACCTCCATCTTACATACACAGCTTCACTCTGTTTAATGGTACCATATTTAAGATTCCTTTTCACACTGCACTATGGTATCATCATGTAAACATGACATGATGATCTAAGAGACATTTTTATTTAAACTTGGCATGACCCGATTCACCAAAGTTTTTTCGATACATTTTTGCCACATCTATGTGGCTTAATATATCAAGATCCTTTTTCCAAAATTATTAAAGAAAAAACAAATGGATTGAATTGTGAAGCCATTGGCAAATGGTGAGACTCTGAGCAATAATTGAAAAGTGAAGCTTCATGGAACATAAGGACACGTCGACTTTGTTTCCTGGATTAGATTCCAATCGCTCAATAAGTCATCATCAAAATCAACAGGAATCACTCTGCTATTTTCTTGGACAACACACTCAACAGGAAACAAAAAGGAAAAGTGCCAAGTTTGGTGCAACACAAGATTAGAATATTTATGGACTTTATTAAATATCAAAGAGTGGTAGTGGAAACTTTAAATATGCCAAACTTCCACACACTTTCCTGCCAAGACTAAAATGAACATGTTCACACTTGTGTGGTCTTCCCTATCATTTCTTTATATTCATTGATTCACTTGTGACTTAATTAACACTAAAAGCATTGTCCTACATACATACACACACAGACACAAAACAAAACAAAACAAAAAATTGCATTGCAGCAGCATTAGAATCAGCACCATCACCATTTCATTGATCATTGAATGGCATTTATCCTCAAAGGAGAAGCCTCTTCTTCTTCTTCTTCTTCTTCTTCTTCTTCTTCTGCTTCCATCCAATCCAAAAGATGGAGCAACCATGTTTTCATGAGTTTTAGGGGTGAAGACACAAGAAAAGGCTTCACAGACCATCTCTTTGCTTCACTTGAGAGAAGGGGTATCAAGACTTTCAAGGATGATCATGACCTTGAGAGGGGTGGAGTGATATCTCTTGAACTCATCAAGGCCATTGAAGGGTCCATGTTTGCAATCATTATTTTCTCACCAAACTATGCTTCCTCAACATGGTGTTTGGATGAGCTCTTGAAAGTTGTTGAGTGCAGGAACACTTTTGGCCAAGCAGTTTTTCCTGTCTTCTATGGTGTTGACCCCTCTGATGTGAGGCATCAAAGGGGGACCTTTGGTGAAGCTTTTAGAAAACATGAGGAGAGGTTCAGAGAAGAGAAGGGGAAGGTGAGAAAATGGAGAGATGCCTTAAGACAAGTTGCAAGTCATTCTGGTTGGGACTCCAAGGATCAGTAAGTTATCTCATCATTAAGCTTATTGTATTTTGTTTTTTGAGTAAATACTCAGATTAGTCCTAAAAAAACTGTAGTCTTCTAAGTAATTTGGATCAATTTGTCCTCTCTAATGTATATTTGGACATCAAGTTGATTTTTAAATTGATTGTTATCTTATATTAAAAATGATCAAATTGACGTAAAAAAACTAATTTGATATTCCACATATTTAGACACTTGTTTTCATTAAGTAAATTCTTCAGTTTGAGCTTTTTGAAATGAAATAACTAGCACTGAAGAGATTTACTCATGTAATGGGCCGGCTCTACTTGAGGTAGATTAGTTAGAGCCTATTAAAATTCAGATACCGATAATAGTTTCGACAAAATAAATAAATAAATAATAGAATATGTAAATAACTAAGCTGTGATCCATTCATTACATCTTTAGTACATTGAAAATTAAACTTAGAGACCTCTAGTACCTAGGATGTGTAAAATATAAAATGATAGCTTATTTTCTATATTTGTTGCTATATTTTGCTGTGGTTCTTATTGGACTAGTATACAGCGAGTCTAATTCCATTTTCCCCCTCTCTGTACAGACATGAGGCCTTACTGGTTGAAACAATTGCTGACAACATACAGAAAATATTGATTCCTAAGTTGCCATCTTGCACAGATAACCTTGTTGGGATTGATTCAAGGTTGAAGGAAGTGAATTCCCTCATAGGCATGAGATTGAATGATGTTCGCTTCATAGGCATATGGGGCATGGGTGGATTAGGCAAGACAACGATTGCTAGATTAGTCTATGAAACAATCAAAAAGGAATTCGAAGTTAGTTGCTTTCTTGCAAACATTAGAGAGATGTCCGAGACAAATGGCTTAGTTCATATCCAAAGGGAACTCCTTTCTCATCTTAATGTAAGAAGCAGTGATTTTTACAATTTGTTTGATGGGAAGAAGATAATATCAAACTCTTTATGCAACAAGAAGGTTCTCCTTGTTCTTGATGATGTAAGTGAATTAAGCCAATTGGAGAACTTGGCGGAGAAGCAAGAATGGTTTGGTCCAGGCAGCAGAGTGATAGTCACAACCAGAGATAAGCACCTGCTAATGACCCATGGAGTGGATAAAACTTGCAAGTTTCGAGGCTTATTCCAAAAAGAAGCCCTTCATCTCTTCTGTTTAAAAGCCTTTAAACAGGATCAACCTGAAGAAGGGTATCTAGATTTGTGTGAAGAAGTGGTCGAATATACAAAAGGTCTTCCGTTGGCACTTGAAGTATTGGGTTCCCATCTTTATGGAAGAACTATTGAGGTTTGGCATAGTGCTTTAAACCAGATAAGAAGTTTTCCACACCCCGAAATTCAAAATGCACTGAAAATAAGTTATGATGGTTTGCACAGCACAGAGAAAGATATGTTTCTAGATATTGCTTGTTTCTTCAAAGGCATGGATTGGGATGAAGTAATAGACATATTAGAAAAATGTGGTCATTTCCCAAGAATTGGAATTGAGATTTTGATGGAAAGATCTTTGGTAACTCTAGATAGGATGAAAAATAAGTTAGGAATGCATGATTTGCTTCAAGAAATGGGGAGGAGCATTGTATTTCAAGAATCTCCAAATGATCCTGGCAGACGCAGCAGGCTGTGGTCTAAAGATGACATTGATCACGTTTTGACAAAAAATAAGGTAGTGTCAATTTTTCTACCACTATATGATTCTTGGTTTTAAATACATACCTTGTCCATTAAGATGCAAACTAAATAATGCCTTGCATGCAATATTTCTTTGTTTATGCTTATTATGCAAGACTAAATTATTTACAATTCTGGTTTTCTAGGGAACTGAAGCAATTCAAGGTATAGTTTTGAACTCAGTTCAACCATATGAAGCATGCTGGAATGTTGAAGCTTTCTCCAAGATCAGTCAGCTAAGATTACTCAAGCTGTGTGAGATGCAACTTCCCCTTGGCCTTAACTGCCTTCCTTGTGCCCTAAAAGTTCTTCATTGGAGAGGATGCCCTTTGAAAACTCTGCCACTAGCGAATCAACTGGATGAGGTTGTTGACATCGACTTGTCTCATAGCAAAGTTGAACAACTTTGGCATGGAACAAAGGTAAAGATCCTTCATTAAGACCTCTTTCCAAACGATGCTTTTGTCACAATCACAATAATAACCTTGAAAGTTGATAATTTTGATCAGATTCTAGAAAAGCTCAAGTCCATCAATTTGAGTTTCTCCAAGAACCTAAAGCGATCCCACTTTGTTGGGGTTGCAGATCTTGAATCACTGGTTCTTGAAGGCTGCACAAGTTTAATTGAGCTTCATCCATCCCTTGTACGCCACAAGAAACTCGTTCTGTTGAACTTGAAAGACTGCAAAATGCTCAAAGCTTTTCCAAGTAAAATGGAGATGAGTTCATTGCAGGATTTAAATCTTTCCGGTTGCTCAGCGCTGAAAACTTCTCCAGAGTTTGGGGAAAGCATGGAACACCTTTCAGTGCTTTCTTTGGAGGGAACTGCTATCACAGAGCTTAACCCATCACTGGGATGCCTAGTTGGCCTTGATTATTTGAGGTTAAAGAATTGCAAGAATCTTGTTTGCCTTCCGGATTCCATTAATAAATTGCAGTCCCTCAGATTTCTGAATGTCTCCGGCTGCTCGAACCTCCGCAGCCTGCCAGAGTGCCTAAAGGAGATCAAGTGTTTGGTTGAACTTCTTGCAGGTGAAACTGCTATTGAAGAACTGCCTTCATGTGTCTTTTATCTAGAAAACCTCAGAATAATGTCATTTGCTGGTTGCAAAGGGTCAGTATCTCAGTCATCGAGTATGTTTCTCCCCTTTAAGTGGTTGTTTGGGATTGGGAGTCAGCAAGCTCCCACTGGATTTGGCTTGCCACATTCTATATCATCTTTGCCCTTTTTGAGTACATTAAATTTAAGCTACTGCAACCTATCTGATGATTCGATGCCGGATGATTTTTTCCGTTTATCTTCATTGACGAGTTTAGATCTCACTGGCAACAACTTTGTTAGCCCACCAAGCAAAATATCCCTACTTCCAAAGCTTGAATTTCTTTACCTAAACTGGTGCAAAAAGCTTCAAAGGTTGCCAGAGCTCCCTCCAAGCATAAGACAACTGGATGCATGCAATTGTGCTTCGCTAGAAGCTTCCACATTGAATCTATCCAAGCCATGCAGTCTGTTCGCATCGTCTATAGAATGGCACTTACCTATAGAACTGATAACCTTTTTGAAGGTATGCACTATGGCCCCGTGCGTGAGGAGAAATTATTAGACGCTCATGGAACACTAGTATGATTGTGCTCTGACTACTAGTAGACTTGCATTTCAAATTCTACACTTGAATTTGCTAACTACAGCTGAAACTGAAATGTCATTCTACAAGTGAATGGGCTACTAATAATTTCTCTGTGTGTTTTCCATAATCGTCTATTCTTGTTACTTATTCGATGTTACAATTATGCCTCACAGGGACTTTGCCTTCCAACTGCAAGATTTGACATGCTTATCACTGGGAGTGTCATTCCATCTTGGTTTATCCCTCAAAAATTCGATTCCGTTGCAAAAATATCAGTCCCTCATAGCTGCCCTCTAACCGAATGGGTGGGATTTGCTTTGTGTTTCCTGCTAGTAAGTTATGCAGTCCCGCCTGAGGAGTGCCGTCATGAGGTTGACTTGTACTTGTTTGGACCAAATGGTAAGATGTTTGTCAGCTCCAGGGATTTACCTCTCATGGAGCCATGTGATCCTCACCTTTATATTCTCTATTTGTCCATTGATGAGTACCGCGACAGAATTCGTGAAGATGGTGAGCACAGTGAAATCGAATTTGTATTGAAGACTTATTGCTGTCACTCACTGCAAATAGTGAGGTGCGGGAGCCGTTTGGTGTGCAAGCAAGATGTTGAAGATTTTCTTGGAAGTCATTCTTAGGCTTCCTCCTAACACCTTTAGGACTGTTTGGTTTCTGTTTTCAAGTTGTTTCTTGTTTTTCAGGATTTCATGAAAGAAATACTGAAGTAGGAAACGTGTAAACAAATTGAAATAATTAGAAATGAAGATTTGAAACGGAAACAGAAGCCAGTAGTTTATTATAAAGTTGGCTCTTGACAATGACATCATCTCTTCCAAAGAGCAACTTGAAGCTTACCAATGACATAATGTGAACTTGTAATAGAAGTTTCTAAGTGAATTACTTATGATTATGAACCCCATTTTTTTTCTTGTACAGAAGCTTCTCATTGTCCATCTTTGTACTCAACTTTTGTACGTCTCCTAGAGAATCTAGATATTAACCACTAATGAAAAAAAAATTCCTTCTCATTCATTGATTCATATGATATATGCATGACATTAAGAACCAAATATTGCTGGCAAAGTAATTGACCCTTATTTCAAATCAAAACAACAAGCCACTAGTCCACCAAAGACTAGCTGAGACAACTAGATCTTGCTACAGAGGTTGAACGTAAAATTTGAAGCCTTTAGAACACAACATAAAAGGTAATATCACCAGCTAAAGCTAATGGACTCAAAGTGAAGATTTTCAGCTAAACCAGATCCACAAAT
The DNA here is from genome assembly GCA_003254905.1 of Nissolia schottii. Taxonomy (NCBI): domain Eukaryota; kingdom Viridiplantae; phylum Streptophyta; class Magnoliopsida; order Fabales; family Fabaceae; genus Nissolia; species Nissolia schottii. Next base: position 538,917 of record QANU01028716.1, on the reverse strand, counting down.
GGCTGCAACATCATGCCTCAGTTTCTTGGGTCCTGAAGCAAGAACTCCCACACTTGACCCTTTGGCTTCAAATAGCAATTCTGTTAAAATTTTAAGAAGAAAAAAAAAAGAGTTATCTCACTTCATTGATAGGTCTTGATCCTGTTTGATCCTGAAGCGCCATGTTGGATATGCTTTAAACCCACCACTTAAAGTTGAAATATTATTTATTGTGGCCTAGAGCATATCTAGTATGATACTTCAGAACCATACAAGAATTTTGCTTGGTCCATACTTATAAATAATGAAGAATACTTACTCTTTAGGTCAGGTCTTTCACCATAATGCACATTGGTAGCTTGAACAAGTGACTGGCCTGGAACACTTTCCACATCTCTTCCCACATTATTAAATGCCGAGATCGGCGAAACAGATGGTGTTGGGATGTTCTGAATCTGGTTCCCTTCTTTATCACTGAGGTTCTTGTTCCAAAGGACAGCTACACTAGAAACCACGACTATGGAAACACATAGCACCAACATGTTAAGGAAAGACCTCAAAGGGTATGAGAATATTGCATTTGTGTTATGGTCAATAGGGTAAATGTAGAAACGGGTTATGACACCAATTATGATGAGGAAAATGATGAAGGAAGATGAGATTATAGCTCCAAGCCAGAGCCAATTGTTCTTGCCTAATGTAGCATATATTGGCTTGTCACTTTTATTTGGCTTGAACCATACTGTTTGAAGGTTAATCAATCTATCTGATTTGAACTCCTTGTCCCTTGTGATGTAGGCCTCAATTTGTAGCTGCATGTTGGAGATGTCTGAAGGGGTGAAAGAGATTGGGAGGATCAAGTCTAGCATTGAGAGAGAGGAAGTGTTCTTGAATGAACAAATTAGGAGAACTTTTGGGGTGTTGAACTTGGATGTAGTGCTCAAATGTATTAGTTCCCTAATGATTGAGATAAAAGGTGTGATTCCACTTCCTCCACTTACCAAAACAAGTGTGTCATGCCTAATTAAAAATAAAATAGAAAAAGTTAGTAACTATAGAGAGATCAAGGCAAAATGGCCTTTTTAGTCTCTTAGGTTTAGGTTAATATGATTTATGAATTTGGTCCATAAGCTAAAAAAGACTAACATAATTTGTTGATAGAACACAATCCACATTAGTGTCGTTTGTGTCACATCAGCAAAGTCTGTTAGTTCTTTTACAAGTAAACCCTCAAATTCGTCTTTGGGGTTGTCAAAGTCGGTCAAGTTCATTCTCAGGTTATGGAAATGGTCATATTAGTCCTCAAAGTTGTCAAAAGTCAGTCAAGGCAATCTCTGGGAGAGACTAATTTGACTTATGTCAAAAGACTAATTTAACCAACTTTTTGGCAACTTCAGGGACTAATATGACCATTTCAACAAATTAGAGACGAGCTTTACCGATGCTGACATCGCCAACGACGAATTTGATAGTGATTTGAATCGTAATGGACCAATTTGATACAAAAACTATTGTACACTAAATTGATGAATAAGATAAATGTAATGGACTAAAAAGTGTCATTTTGCCAAAAACCAAAGGACTTATTGCTAATGAAACAAAAGTTAATGACTACAAAATGATTCTGAAGTTGTGTTATTCTCGTAAGGTGCATATACCTTAGATAAATGGTGGATGCAGGTCCATAAGGTCCTTCAACAGATACACCAAGGTGATCTATTGCAGAAGGAGTTGAGAGAAGCTGGTAGAGCTTACTGGACCAAGCTCCTTCACTTTTGATGACAACACTTAGCCTTTCTGGCTCCAACTTGCTGCTTGAAGTGATGGTAAATGGATGCCATTGTAGCTTGGATATAGTTGGTATATTTATGAACATGACACTTGTGGGATTATAAGTTAACCCTGTCAAAAAAAAAAACATATAATTACATGAGCTCTAAAATACATAGGGTGTGTTTGGTATGCGGTGGAAATGGGGGAAACTTTTTTATGGATAGGGTTTATATGTAAAATTATATATGAGCTCAATCTTTTAAGAAGTTCTCCCCTCATTTTAACTCTTATACCAAACACACTCTTAAGAGTAAATTATTAAATTTGTTCATGAGTATATATAATCTCTTATAATTGGAAACATGGGTCAAAGTATTCATTTTTGAAGGACTAATATATCTAGCAGGAATCGTTGCTTAAGGACTAATCCATTCTAAAAAGAACTATTTTGACTCTCATTGATAGCTCTTAGAGACTATGCCGAGGTTTTCATTTCTCGGGGACGAATTTGTCTACTAATGTTTTTGTTAGAAGAGACCAATTTAAGGTTTTGCTCAATATTTAGGGTGTGATTGTTTTTAGATTCAAAAAATTTGATTAAAAACTTGACTTTTCGTTTATAGATCTAAAAACATTTTTTTTAGAAGGTATTAAACATTTTTTTTTAGAAGCTATTCTTTTTTAGTCCCTTCAAAAAAGGAGAATACAGTTTGTTTTTTTTTTTTGTATTTTTAGAATCAATTTTTTTTTTTAGAAAATTATGCAAATATATAAAAACTATCTGGTTAAAAAATAAGTTGGAACAAACGCAATCATTGAAATCCAAACAAAATTAGACACTTGTCGCAAAGAAGTAACAAGATGTTTAATTAGGATTAGCCACGTTAGTTAGTCAGTCAAGTTACCATGGCTCTTAGCGAAGCTGAGTTCAACAGCCTCGCAGGGCAAGACGCGAGCAGAGACCAAACGGACATGGCGCCTCGACTGCAGGAACCTCAGGTAACGATCAACGAGGAAGAGGTAGAATCCAGGGAGCATCATGCACGAGTAGGAGAATCCGACGTGGAAGACAAAGAAGATTATGAAGAGCGTGTAGAGATAGTGAGCGTAGAAGAAGAGCTCAAAGAATTTCCTCCTAATTCTTGGGATGGTTGCAACCCAAAGGATTAATCCAGCTAGCAATGATATCTCTCCAGCCAAATTTGATACATCAACTTTCTCCCACTGCACAAGCTGCAATCAAACAAATTTTATATTCGACCTCTCTGTTTAATAAACTATTTGGTATGGCTCGTTTTGAGTTCAACTATCCTTTATTCAAAACGTATTCGATAACTACGTTTAACTATAGTGACAGGTTAGCTTTTTAATTTTATTATAAAAGTGCTCATTTCATATCCCGTGTGTTCATAGAAAAAAGAACCAAAAAAATTGTGGTGATTTGCATGAAAGTATATGGTAGGAATTGTAATTTGTAAGCAACTCTAGGATTAACTAACTATTGTGATATGAATTTGCAAAATGGGGCTTAATTTAGTCACAACACTCTTGTATTATAATTGGGGGAATTGACATTTATATGGTTTTAAAAGGAGAGGAATCCGATTGTATGAGCCAAAATACAAAATTACAGATGTGTGGGGCAAATTTTTGAAATCGTCACTATGCAGGGCGATTTCGGAAAATTCGAAAAAAAAAAAAGGAAAGAAAAAGAAGGCTGAAATCAGTGGGACCCGCAGTCTGAAATTGCTATCCTGGGTGGCGATTTCAGACTATAAAAATAAAAATTCAAATGTCTGAAATCCCTACAGAGGGTGGCGATTTCAGAAAGAAAAAAAAAACTCATACATTCGTAACTTTTTTCAATGCACCATACTATAGGATTATAAAAATTTTGGAGCCATAAATAAGTAAAAAATCCTTATAATTGTACATGTTAAGATAAGACTTTTTTGTAACTATATATATAGACTGTATAAAAAATTTGTTCATAAATTACACCTAATTTGTTAAATTATTTTTATTTAAATTTAATTTTAAAAAATAATATAAAAACTATTATAGCTTAATTCTCACTCATCATTAAAATTTAATGCAAGTATTCTCCTTCTTTGTTAAACATAACATCTATCATTCCCTATCTTCATTAAATTCAAAGATCTCAAGTTATTAAAATACCCTTAAAATTAAATTGTTTGGTAAATACTAATTTTAATCTTTTTCTTATTTAATTTTGATGTTCTATCATCTAATTATATATTGTCATATATATCAACAAACATGTTTCACTCTCACATTCACTACTTTAAGAATTATGTATATAATAAAAATTTTGATTAGATGACTATAGTATTAGTGCATCAAAAGTAAACTTTTTTTTTTCTCCAAAATCCATTTGCATAACTACATATCTTAAGCAAACATGATTATTAATTACCTCAGAAAGATTATTGACGGCAATCCAAATAATGATGATGACAATGCCATGAGCAGTGAAGAGTGCCATGACCATGTGACCAAGCCAAATATGGTATTTGATGCAACTCTCTGAGGTGAGCCCAAGCAAAGGGAGCAACGAGGAGCCACGTGCCACAGGAAAAAACAGGAATGACAAGCATATGTTACCAACCACACCCATATATAGTCCTACATCAAATAGTTTTGATTCCCATCTGCCAAAAGGAAAAAAAAACATGTCACAAAACTTTGATGCAAATTGCAAAGGTTAATTACCAGTAGACAAAGGAATTAGGGGTGAAATTGGGTTGAGTTTGGTAGGTTTTAGAAGGGGGTTTTGATCGGATTTACGGGTCCATGAATTAAAAAATTGAAAATCACCTTATTTATGGTCAATTTTTTTATTTGATGAACCTGAACTAATTAGAATCAAAGGTTCAAATTGACCAAGTTCGACGAGTTAACTTAATCCACTTTCACCCCTTAATTAGAAGATCAATGTTCAGAACCCCTAATTGGAAGATCAATGTTCAAAATTAAGGGTATGATTAAAATAAACTAGAATGATTTAGTGTTAGTACTATAAAGTAATAAACCCTATAGTCTCAAATGAGCGGACTATTTAGGGTTAGCACAAGAATTAAGGAAAAAAAAAGATGTTCATAACTTTTTTTTGTTAGGAGAAATTTGTTCTATTGATATATTTTTTGTATAATATTCTCTTGGTTAGGATTGCATGTGATCATTTTCAAAGCATTATGGAGAAAGAAAAAAAATGTGAATTGAACAGATATTCTAAAGTATTAACTTGTCTAAAATTAAATAATTAAATCAAAACAGAGTGATTGTTTTATATTATTAATTAGCTTTATCCACACTCCGTTTTGAAGTAATTAAATAAGAGTCAAGCACCAATAGAAATGTGATAAAATATATTATCACTCAATTTAAGATTTACAAACCAATTAAGAAAAGTAATCATTTATTTTTATGATCATACAAAATAGACTAATTTGACTGTTGACCAAGTTGCATATTGGTTCTCCAACCCATGCATTCTGGTTTCAAAACCATGGCAAAGCAAAAAAGACAAAAACATAGACTAATTTGTTACAACTACGTACACCTTTTTTTTTTAAAAAAAAATCTAATATCATTGAGGAGGATATTATCCAGTACCCTTTCGAGTTTTTAACCATTTTTTACAAATTTGACAAGTTTAATTTTAAAAATTATAAAAAAAAATAATAAATTATAGTGAAAAAGGATAAATATTTAAAAGATACTAGAGAATTTCTCTACCGGATTATCATAATATCCAATTGAGTAACATGAAATCAAAAATAAATAGCATATTGATATTTTAGATATAGACAGACAAATTAAAACGAACAAATGTATATAAAAAAAGAATTTAAACTAACACTGCATCGAAATTAAACCTTGGGCAACAAATAAATCTTACACTTTTTCGCCATATTCCGCTGCGGATTTCTTGGTGACCGTCACTAAACTGCTGTGCAAGTAAGTTGCAAAGGACCAAACTAAGAGTGCTATGAACATCACCAAGAATGCAACCTCTGTCCCAGAAACAATGCCAAGAGGCCCTTTTACACACATAGGACGTTTCCATATATTTACCTCATCAGGTTTCTCCCCATTATTGCTGCTTATGCTGAAAAAGGGAAAAAAAAAAAGTATAAAGTACTCAACATTATAAGGAATGAAATTTTCTTAGTTATTATCTTTACAAATTGTACAAATGAAACATTATTTAGATAACCTAATATAAAATAAAACAAAAAATGTTGCATTCACCTTTCCATGTTGGAATCATTTGCTTTTTTGACTAGGTGGATGTAGACACATCCTAGAGAAGCTATGAACAACACTGGAAAAGTGGAAATCAAAAGTGGTGTACCTGCAATTTAGAAGACCATATAGTAGTATTATTAGCGTAAAATAAATAAATTTATTAGGAATGCAAAATTAAAAAGGGCAAAATGAATTTTTATTTTTATTTTGTCAAAATCACAGTATTCTCTTACTGCAAACAATCTTGCTCGAATTGGATAGGATTAATAAATTAAACTCCCTAAGTGCTCTAGTTTTCGATTTTTAACATAACGGCAGCAAACTTAGGGATTGAATCCAAAATCTCCGATTAAACTACAAGTAAATGCATACGATCGAAAGCAGAAATAAATAAATAAATAAATAAATAAAGAGAAAAGAAAAATGAAAAACCTTGTGAACCAAAATAGGTAGAATTTGTCTTTGCTTTGAGGTGAGGAGCCCAATTTTGTTTATAAGTATTTGTTGGCTTCATGACCCAAATGAAAATCCAACCAGCAAGCACAACCAGCAACAAGAGCCTTATTGCAAATAGAACTCTTCCATATTTCACTTGAGAAGGTGACCTATTCACTGTTTCTTGAGCCATCAATTTTTTTGTTTTGTTTTGTTTGGAGAAAAGAATTGAGACTCCAATGAGGAGAATCTGAGTGAGAGTTAAGTATTTATAGTTCAAGATTTATAACTGTAATGATAATAAATAGTTAAATGGGAGAATAAAACACAAATAGATGGGAGATTAGGATGGAACACAAAAAGGACAAAAAAGATACGCAAGGCGGAAAGAAAAGGAGAAAATGCATGGTTCACGTCCTTTTGCTACAGTTTATGGAATGTAGAATGTACTTTACAGAATCAGAATATGTGGCTCAAATCATGTGGATCCCAATAGAGTTAACACTGATTTTTTATTTTTTTAATCTTGTTTTGATAGATGAAAATGTAAGCATAAATTAATTTGATTTAAAAATTGAATTTTTTACTCTTAAATATAGAAGTCATAAGTCACGTTACTCTTTCATTATCATTTATATTTCATTAATTTATTACATTAAATAGAGACAAAATAAAAATATTGAAATAAAAGGATAAAAAATTTATTTATTTATTGAGATAGACACAAAAATTTATATTTTATGACAAAAAATTTATGTATTTTCTGTACCTCCTTTTTATTGTAGTACGGGGACATAAGTAGTAGGATGATGTGTTTTTTTTTATTTTTCTATTAAATCAATGTAATAAGAGTATTTTAATTCATTTGGAGTGTATTTTTTATCTTATTTCTATTAAACCAAACAAGATATAAATATGAATAAATGTGTTTTGTATATTGTCACTAAACAAAATACAAGTACAAAACTGACTTGTATATCTCTGTCTGTCCTATAGTTTAGTTTTATCTCACTTACCAAATGCAACCTTGAGAGATCAAAATTTATACTACCTTAACCAACTTCACGCATTAAAAAAAAAAAAAAAAACTTCACAAATTAGTAATTTTACATCGAAGAGATAATTATTTATTAATATAAAATTCTTCTCAAAGCACGACTCTAGAATTTAAATTCCTAACATTAGTTAACTTTATTTTTCTGTCTGGTTCAATTCACTTCTTTAGTAGTAAATATCACTTTTGTATACTTTACCAAAAAAAATCACTTTTGTATGGATTTTTTATTATTAATTTTAGAAAAATAATGAATTTTTATATTTTTAAAAGCTTTAACTATAAACTATTTTGAATATAATCAAGTAAATTAAATGGTTAAACATCTTAGTGTCGTAATTATGAATGGCAAGAACAAAACAGATGGAGAAAATTCAGTAATTTAACTTCCTTTTACTATGTTTGATATAGCATGCATTATTCTCGTGCCCGTTTGAAACTTTTGTGGTGGATGCGTGTGGTTGAAGTGCGTGAGCTTGTGCATAAGTTTTGCATGATTGGTGGGTTTTTCTTTTTCTTTTTCTTTTTTTTCTTTTTTCCTTTGGCGTGAATTATTAGATGAATATATAAAAGATAGAAAAAAAAATATTTATTATATAACTAACAACCGTCAATTCCAATTTCCAAGTATGTATATATGTGTGTACATGTAACCAATAACTAAAGATCTTTTCTTAAGGACAGTCAATTATTAAAAAAATACTTTTTATTATAATAAAATGATGATGTATGGTTTACATAATGAAAGATAACCATTTACTTTTCTTGGAAACGGCATGGTTTATGCTAAAAGAAGATTTTAATCCATTTTAAATTATTAAAATGCCCTTTTAAACTATTCCCATAATAATAATAATAATAATAATAATAAGATATTTGTTTTGAACTCGTTTAGCAACTTAATTGTATATTATTATGAGTAAAGTTGCAATTTTCCCAAGCCACCTTTCTTGTACGTAGCCACCACTCTAAATTAACCAATTTAATTTCAACTTGCTTATTCCCTTAATTGCCTAACAAAAATGCCTCTAATCTTATAATTTTCAAATGAAGACGACGTAGTGGATTTGGAGGGCCATGAACCATGCCAGTGGCTTGCAAATTCTCTGATCATAGATTCTTCCATGATATATAATAATACTTTGCTGACTTCATCTTCATTCCAAGAATGAAAGTTTATTTTTAAAAAAAAAAATTCAAAAAGGAATGAGTTAGATGTATTCATTGAGAATAAAAATATGGTGCTAATAAAAACAACGATAATCATTAGCATAAATCTTCAATCTGATTAACACCTAATCATGGAACTGCCCCAGAGTAATCAATTGTCGTTTTGTATATTTTAAGATTATTGTGGTATTTTTAGGAGTTGTGGTTATGCATCAAACAAAGGGACCAATCAACTTTGCAGCCCATTTTCATGACTTAATTTTTTTTCCTTTTTGGAAAAAATAGTCTTTACACTGCTTAAATTTTTACTCATTTACAAGTAGTTACCTTAAACTTATAAATTTTTCAATTTAAACTTTCAGTCACTTGCGAATAACCACCAACCATCAACACTCAAATCTCTCAATTATATTCTTAAAATTTAATTTATTTACAAAGAATCACCAAAAGTTATAAAAAATTTAATTAATTTCTTAAACTACAATAATTTTTCTATACAGTGTTATTACTAAATGATTTAACAAGATTTATAAATATCAAATATATATATATATAATCTACCATTTTTTAAAACAAAATTTTTATTTATTTTCCCAGTTAATATTTTTTAAAATATTAATATTCTTATAAAAAAATAATAAATCATGTAAAAAAAATTTTAATTTACTTTAATATTGCTCATTAAGTATAAAAAAATGTGGTTATTGTAAATTTAATGTTAAATATGTTTAATTTTTTAATATATTAATATTTTTTAATAATATTTAATGAGATAACAAAGGAGAAATTAAGAAAAAAAATTAGTAAAATTTTGACGTGTAACACTCGTATACCTTGACATGTCGTTGTCTAAGATTTTGATTGTAAGCTAAATATAATTTTACATAAGGTTAAACTATGAGAATTATTGTTGTTTGAAGATTTAATTGAAATAGTTAATGGTTGATGGTTACTAATTGCAAGTGAGTAAAAGTTTAAGAGTTAAATTGAAATATTTAAAAATTTGAGGTACCTACTTGCGATGGAATAAAAGTTTAGGGCCAGTGTCGACGTTATTTACCCTTTTTTCTCCTCTTACATTAATATCGGGACTCCACTACTAATAGGGTTGATTAATTTAGCTCGAAATATTATGGTTGTCCCTTCCCATATATATATTTTTCTCTTCAAATTTCAAACTTGAAATCCTTTAAAAAGAGGGTGAGTTTACTTGTCACTCATACGATCTTAGATTAGTATTTTCATGTGTTAGATGTGCATAAGATTTCGGATTCAACCAAGATCGGAATGATAATTAATTAAGGATGTGTGTGTTTCGAGTTTAGAAAAAGTGAATGAAAAAATAGATTTTTCAGAGCTGGAAAAATTGAAAATAAATTTGTAAGATGCTATCATTTTTAACTTCTTAATTTTGAAAAGTTGGAGACAATAATTTTTTTTAACTGATTTTATTTTATCAAATAAATTAAAATAAACCCAACATAAGTTGTTTGTAACAAAAAGTTATTGCATTTGTCTACTTATATAAGTCAATTTTAACCTTTAAATACATATTTAAATTAATATATTTGTGTATAAAACAATTAGATATTGGAAGGTTTTATTGGTCTAACTACCACGGGGTTCAAATCAGTTGACACTTAGTTGATAAGTTTCTTAAACCTTTAATTAGGAATTTTGATCTTTGAGAGTTTGTATGGATAAAGTTTTGTGGTAATATTAAATGGCTTTTTATTAAGGTTTGTATGGGTTTGCTAAACTCCACAAGTTCACGTTAGCAATGCTCTTATTTTATTTTGGACACTAATACTTGGCTTTTCTTTTAACTCAACATTTAAGAATAGTTAATTTTATAATTTTGTTCAATCTATCTTAACGACACTTTAACATTTTCTCTCTCTTTAATAACTTATGTCTTCAATGCATTTTTTTTTCTTGCACCTAATTAATACTCACTCTATATTTTATTTCATTTTTGTCATACATTAATAACACTCTAACATTTTCTCTCTCTTCAGTAACTCGTGTCTTCAATGCATTTTGTTTCTCTCACCACCTAATTAATACTCACTCTATATTTCTTTTAGAAGAATAATTTTTTTAATTCATTTTGTCTTACATTAATAACATTTTAACATTTTCTCTCTCTTCAATAACTTGTATCTTCATTGCATTCTTTTTATCATCTAATTAATACTCGCTCTATATTATTTTTTAGTTAAATTTTTTTATTTCATTTTTAAAATCTCAAGTAAAAAATTTAATAATTTTTATTTTGAATTCGTAACTAATTAAAGATTAATGGAATAATAACTTTTAAGATATGATCTAATTGTACCTACATATATACATATATATGCGCTAGTTCGATGATCCACTAGATGAAGGAAAAAATAATAGTTTATGCAAGTCTTATCATTAATACATAAACAAATCATCTATATAAATACAATAATGTTTTACTTGAGATTAAAAAGAATTCTTGGGTTATAATCGATACGTTATTAATACGTTATTATTTTTAGGTACCGTCGAACATTGTGACAGAACGGATGAACGGATATAGAAAATACAAGAGAGACAATGAGAGAAAGCACGTAACTGTATTATTTAGAGTTGTCTTGTCACTTACAATAAAATAAAGTTTATTTATAGGATAAGAGCATCAGAAATATAAAGATAAAATTAATTTAAATATTAAACTAAATAAGTCTAAATCAATCGGAGATACAATACTAATATTCTTTTATTCTAATAGATATTCTAACACTCTCCTTCAAGCTAAAATTCCTTAGGGTTTAAGGTTCTCACAAAGCAGCGAAAACTAATACATCAAGAGGCAATAATGTGAGGCTACTCAAAGAGATATGATTCGCTTGCCCATGTAGGATAGAAAGAGGCTATAACTTCCCATTCTCTATACATGCTTTTTTGAACAGAAATACTATTCTTGAAAGTTGATATCAAGTACTCACTAATCTTAGTTAGCATTCCTATCATATCTGGGAAGTAAGTTGTCGTTGATATCATCTGAGTGGAGAGTTCTGCAGTGAGATTTATGGAAAGCACTAGTCAATGTAAGATCAATTAAACAAAAGACAATGCAATTAGATCAACGAAATAAAATTATAGTTCAGTTTAAAATAGAAGGGCGTTTTATTTATAAGAGAAAACAATTTTTTTTCAAAAAAAAAAAAAACTATTACTGGGATATGTTTGAAAGGGGATGTAATTCAAGGATTGATAGGTTAGTCTCCCATCCTTTACCGTCTAAATTGCCATAGGTTACGGTGACATATTAGAACTTATTCACTGAAATAGAATGAAATCCATGGTGACTTCTTACACTACATTGAATCCTGAAATACTGTTTCAGTACAAATAAAAGAAATTTTATAAGTAGAGCCATCAATCTTTACAAAGAACAATTAATTTGCTGAAAAAAAATAGAATTGAATTTAAACACGCTGCTTAATACAATTTGTGACCACCAATTACCTTAATACACCAATTCACATTCTCTTTAGTATCAATCAAGTCCTTAATCTTCTCAAACACTGCTGCCATGATTAACCACTCTTAGACAATACAATATGTGTTGTAGTTTTACTTGTACAAAAGTGGATAAGAGTTTTGTGTAAACAAAGAGAACCAGAAGATTACATATAGAAGATCAAAATAATACAATTGTACTTTGGAGACTAAGTTAAAAGCAGCTATAGCAGATGATGCTTTTACCAAAAAATATATTTCTTGGCTCAATGAAGATTATTTAGAAATTGTTTAAGAGCTACCTATATGCTATAACCGGTTCTACAAATAAAATTATTTATTGCAATAAATGTTGCATCATTTAGTAACAGTGAAAAGCTGGATTGCATGGCTTGTGTTTTCATGAAAATAGATACTTTAAATTATCAATCCTATTCTACTAGTTGAATTTTTTCTTTTTTTCCTTTTTCTATTTTGGTCTCTATCACTTTTGGTTAAAGTGAACATCTAGATTAATGATACCCCTACTATGATATGTGATCACCACTTTCAAACAACTGAAAGAAGAAAAAGAGGAAATCAATGAATTGAATATCCTATACCTGCAGCAAAATTATATAAGAAATGCTAGAACTAATCTGTCTAGAACCCGGTTCAGACTTCAAATTGTACATTAACTTTCATCATAATCAAAAAAATATATAGTAAAAAATACTAACACCTATTTTTTTTCAGCATGCATGAAGGGGGGGTGGAAAATGATAGCTGAAGACAAATTAATAAAGCTACCTATATCATGTGTCAAACTCCGTGGTCAACTTTTGCTTTCTCATGTCATGTTATATTACAAAGAGACCATCTCCAAACATTTTTGTTAGGTTATATATTGAGATAATCTGCAGGTTTTATTTCCATATATACCTCATTATTGATTGATGTGCAAAATTTATAGAAATTGCAGTTGTACCCAACGAAAATCAAATTAAAAAGTCATTACCTACACAGAAACACTAAGGGGTTGGAGGTCAGAATTGGAATTGTAATATAGAATTCTAAATTCAATTCGTACAAAATCTTAAATTCTATGTTTATGTTTGAGTATGTTAAAGAATTTGATATTGAAATGTTATTCTAAACTTAATTTATTTATTTTTAATTTGAATTTTTGATTTAAAATATTAAATAGACGAAAATATTAATAAAATAATTTATTTTGTACTATACTAATACATTTATTATTATTTTTAAATAATTGTTCATTTATAAAATGATTATTTTTGTATTATAATAATAATAGTAATATTTTAAAAATTATTCATTTATAAAATAATTTATTTTGTACTAAATAATTTTTTTTAAAATTATTCATTTATAAAAATTAATATATATATGTATATATTATAGTATTTTATAAATATATAAATTTCAATAAATATGATTTACAAACAAATAAATGAGAAAAAAATCATATAAAATTTAATGAGGAGAGAGAAATTTAATGAGTTTTGAATTGATAATTCTTAAGATATGAACTAAGAATTGAGAGGAGTTCATCTTAGTTGTTTTTCAATTTTATGGAATTGGTTTCTGGAATTATGATTCCAATTCCGTATGTTATACTAAACACAAAAATTAGAATTGAGAAGTCCAATTTCTAATTTCATGCTCAATTCTAGATACCAAACACTAAATAAAATCATCATTATGTTGCATCGATAAAAACATTGTGTAACACCAACAAATCTGTGAAAACAATGGGTAACACCAACAAATCTGTGAAAATCTTTTAATCTGTGTAATCTCCTCGAAACCTGCTTCCCCAACAAATCTGTGAACCACTTTTATCAATGGAATATTTTTTTTTTAGCCTAAAATGCTGGATCAAAAATGGCCATTTGAGGCTTGATCAAAATATGCCGACTTAATTCTGAAAGATTCGTTTCTTTGGAGGGAAAGTAGAAGCATTGTGGATGGCCATGTCTGCATTTCCACTCATGGATTCAAATTTCGATATGGGGTTTTTTTACTTTTACATGAATCTTGAAGTTTTTTTTTTGTCAAAATATGAGTAGTGTAACTAATTTACAGATGTATAATTTTTGAAGCTGACCTATTTTTTTTTTAAAAAAAAGGGACTGAAATTACCACTGAAAAAAAGGAGCTGAAATCACCACTCCTATGATGATTTCAGCCTCTTGAATTTTTATTTTTTATTTTTTTAAAAATGGCTGAAATCGCTACCCCTATAACGATTTTAGTCCCAAAAACCATACATTCATATTTTTGTGTCTCCAACCACATTTTGGTATTCTAGTACCATCAAAATCATACATATATTAATACCCTTCGATATGGTATTAATAGGATTCGAACAAGTTCCAGCGTTTATCTTGAAGTGTTGGACACCAACGCAAGTCACGCCGATGAAGAGTAAGTGATGATGCTTCACAAAAAGGGAAAAAAAAATTTTAAAAAAAGAAGCTCAAAAGACAAGTTTTTAAACATGCATACTTGTTGTTTGCTGCTTTGTTCTTGTTATGCAGACTTTTGAGTTTTGAAGCTTTTTTTTTTTTCATTTCTTAAAGTAATGTATGACAACAATCAATAAGGAAAGCTTAATAAAATCCTGAACAGGCAATGCTTATTCCTATGTTACATCTGAATTGAGTACCATGCTAGTGGGAAATGGATGATCATATTCATATTTATGTATGGGTAAGATATTAATTTATTCATACGATGAAGTTTGTCCTTGCTTCTTACACACTCAATCCCATTCTCAAAAGTCAAAACAAAGATGATGGTATATTGGGAGACTTTCTCTACTTTTCCAATATTAGTAGTACATGGAAAATGCATCTTTATATTTTTAATGCCAACTTCACCATGCATGCCTTAAAAAGAGTTAAAGAAAGTATTGCAATAGAACTAATAAACTCAATGTCATTAGTAGATAATATACTATACAGTTTTCTTCTGATTAAGGAAATGTTTCAAATAATTGGTTGAGTTTTCACACTTGTCAAGAACCCTGTTTCATGTTGCTTGTTGGGATTTGAAATTTGCCTCATGAACTCATTCAAATAAAACTTAGTCCAAGCATAACCAATAAAGATAATTTGGGGTATCATCAACTCAAATACTATATATTACCACTCAATACATAAATTACAATCCCTATATGCATAATCAAGACAATACTTTGATAGTATGATGAAAGCTACAATATTACAGAGCAAATTGAAGGCTTGTCTTGGCAATGTGATATTCACAACTACCAAGATTCAATGGAGCAATCCCTCATTAGAGTATGCTTTTATATCAGATATTTCTGATTTCAAAGTAAGCTATTGGTGATATTGCAAAATATTGACGAGTTTTTGCTAACAAGTGCTCTTACGGTACTAGTGAAAGAATCAAGATAAAAGGGCATATGTAATATTTTGTTGATCCTAACGGCAAATGGCAAAGGTCACGATGCTCACACACGAGGAATGAAGGTTTTAGATACTTGATCCGGAAATTGCAAGCTTGCTAATTCTAGAACCTTTATTTCTCATGTTTGAGCCTTGTGACCTTTGGCAGTAGAATTGGCAGAATATTCCATATGCTCTTTTGCAAGAAAAAAAATTATTGAAAAGATAAGATTTTCAAGTTCTCAATGCATTGAAAACTTCAAAGCTATCTGTTCTCAATTCCTTACCCAAGTCTTAGGGCACTGATCAACAAAAACCCAAAGCTTATTTACCTTGTGACTATATATTGCCAAATAATTAAGCCTTAACATCATCACCAGAAACATCCACATGCAACCTTGACCATGGCGCATAGTTCCTTGAATCAATGATCTTCCTCCGAACCACAATGAAGATGCTCAACACAATGCACACAGCAGCCACAAAAGTGAACCAAATCCCTGTGTTCTTCCCACTCGACCAACTCTTGAGAACAAAACCAGCACAAACATCTCCATCAAGGCTATTGTGAGAATTGTTCAGCTTCATGACCTCAACCCCATTCAAGATACCATCAATTACATGAGCAATGCTGTTCTCTGAAGGCCCTATAGCAACACTCAAGTTCCCCGCGCCGTTTCCATCAATGATAAAATCAGCATAGAACGGCGAAGCCAGCGAAGTAGTAACATAAGAGAGATCCAAATCCTTGTATGCAAGATAACCATTGACATAAACATTGAAGTAAAGCAAATCAAGTGAGATACTAGCAATGTCACAAAAGTGCAACCTAACAAGGTACTTGTAACCCTCAATTATTGGAAACTCCCATGTCATGTTAACATTGGGAACAGAATCATTCTTGCTCCTAATCAACCTCGCACTGTTGTACATATTATCCGGTCCAATTTCGCGGCTAGCGCCGCCAACACGGTATTTGATCCTTCCACCAAAGTAAAGCCTTTCAGTTACATCACTTTCTGTTCTGAAGAACCCATCGTCAGGGATCCAAGTCCTCCACAAGGAATCATTGAAAGGTGTGACTTTGGGACCCCCAACATTGACCCTATGAACAATTTCAAGTGCTTGGTTGCTCAACCCTTCGAAATTCTCCAAACCCTTTGAGCTAAGGTACTGTGCAGTGTCAGGGACAAGGTCCTTAGGTGCAGATATAACCTCAATCGCATTCACAAACGCGAATTTGGAAACTTTTGATGGAACAAAAGAAATCACGAGATTCTCATCATGAACCCTAATTAGATACTCCATGATAATTGGGATTTTAGGGTTTTGAACATTACTCAAACGGGTGGAGTTGCTGAAAATGACATACCCGTTAACCAAGACGTGAAATTGAGCTCGACCCAGATCAAGATTCGAGGTTTTGAATGGAGAAAAGTGAAGACGAACCATGTAGGTAGTTCCTTTTTGCTTGATCGGGAAAACGTATTTGGTCGGTTTTGTGAAAACCATGGCTGTGTTGTAGAGTGATGATGAGGGCAAAATGGGAAAAGGTTCGGTTTTTATGAGTGGGAATGCTCCGGAGAAGGAGGAGAGTGGGGTGTGGCGATGATCGGAGAGGTCGCCCGAGAAATGGCGGAAGTCAACGGCGGTGGTTGACTCGGAGGAGCCGCAGTTGATGAGGTAGTTGTCTGTCGGGGAGAACATGTGGGAGAGAACAGAGAGGGAGAGGGAAGAGGAGAAGAGGAGGAGGAGGAGGAGCGTGTGGTGGGGCGTGAGGTTCATGGTGGTGGTGGTGATGGTCGTGAATGAATGGATTGAGAAGTGGAGAAGGAAGATTGAGAAGTTTAAGTTCGATGAAGAAGGAGACTCAGTCAGAAGCGACTGAGAGTGTAGAACGCGTTGTGGGAGTTGGGACCCACGCGCTCTCCGACCAGCTAAGGGAAACACACGCTGTAGATTCCCCGAACGGATTTTTTTACTTAATGGCCCAAAATTTTTATAATTTTATAGTATGGTGTATTGAAAAAAATTATGAATGTATGAGTTTTTTTGAAATCGCCATTCTCTGTCGATTTCGGACATCTGAAATTTTTTTAAGTCTGAAATCGTCACCCTCTATGGTGATTTCAGACATCTGGAATTTTTTTAGTCTGAAATCGCCGCCCAAGATGGCAATTTCAGACTCTGAAATCGCCATGGGTCCCACCGATTTCAGCCTTCATTTTCCTTTTTTTTTTTTCAAATTTTTTGAAATTGTCTTGCATAGTGACAATTTCAAAAATTTGCCCCACACATCTGTAATTTTGTATTTGGCCCATATAATTGGATTCCTCCCCTTTTAAAACCATATGAATGTCAATTCCCCTCCTCAAACACCTCTCTGTCACAACTCACAAGGCTTTGTTTGGTTGTCTTGTTTGTGTAACATTGACTCTAAGCCCAAGTGAAGAATATCATTAGGGGTGTACATGGGTCGGGCTAGGTTGGATCTACCTTCATTTGAATCTGACTCTATATTTAGATTGAGCCAATTTAAAAAACCCATATCCAACCCTAGATCTGAATATACTCAATCATTTTTAGGCCGAGATAAAGGCTGAGTTTGGACCGGGCCTAAAACGGGTTAATGTTATCTCAAATCAAAAAATAGAAAATGACATCCATTAAAAAATGAAATTAAAAAAATTGCAAACCAACTATTTCATTTCTCATTTTGCTTCCTATTTGAATAAGCATCATAGTTTCTAACTAAACACCCATTAATTTCAAACACAACAACAAAATGGCATAAAATTTCTAATCTTAACATTCTCATTCAAACTTCCATAGTTTTAGTGCACAATACAAACAACAAAAAAATAATGGGTGCACTCATTAAGATGCATAAACTAAGAAAATTATACATACTTCATGTGTTAGGTTTTACTTTTTACCCATCAAAATAGACATATGATTTAACTACAATAGATTATCCAAAAATGTTGTACCATAAAATGTACATGGGCCGGGTTTTCTTTTACCCGAACTCGACCCTATATTTTGACTGAGCTAATTTTAAAGATTCAAATTCGGCTCTAGACCCGAATAGAATAAATCATCTTTGGGTCGAATGCTTTGAGCCGGTCCAGGTTAGCAAGCTGAACCGAGTTTTGTACACCCTTAGACATCATTACAGTAAGAGAAGCTATGTTATTTGAAAAAAAATATTTTAAATTTTTCATTTTTTTATGTTGGACGTCATATTGAGTTACTCATCATTTATTATTTAAATAATTTTTTTACAAAACTCACATTTTATTAATTCTCTTTTAACAGTGGATAACAAATGAGTCAACACAATATTATACTTAAAATAAATACAAATAATATTTTTCTTACAAGAGCACAATCTTATTGCATTATGTTTAGATACGGAGCAATGCTCATTTTAGTTCTTAGGAATATAAGTGTAACTCACTTGATTTTTGAAATTCAAAAATTGATTTTTTTTATCTCAAAAATTATAGATTATAAGTCAAGTTAGTCATTTAATTCATTATTAATTATATTTTCAATAAATGGTGATGTGATAAGAATTGAAGCTGTAAATGAGATAAGAGACAATGAGACGGGCGACGATGGATCGCAGCAGGGAGGCACAGAAAACATGGATGTAGATGCTGCCACTGATAGTGACAGCGCCGAGAGCAACAATTTTTTAGGATTGCCGTGATGTCGAGTGTGGAAAAATTTTGAAGACGATGGCATTTTTTTTGTGAACCAATTTTAAATTCCTACACAGTTCTTATTTTACTTTCACTTTCGTAGGTTACTTACTTTACTTTCGTTTTCTTTAGCACTTTTTTACTGCATATATATATATAGTTAACTACCTTCCTTAGTTAACCTAATTGAAAGTTTGCCTGAAAATTGTTGATATTGGTTTGAATAAAATTTTTGGTAAATAAGATAACTTGAACAATTCAAACAAATTACTAATGGAATTGTGTAACTGAAATGTGAACCAAAAATAGGCATAGGTGGAAACTTGAGGATATTGTTATGACTAATAAAATGCACTATTGTTATAGAAACATTGGCATAATTTGAAACTGTTTGAACTCAAGGAAGTTACCCCTTAACCCAGGAAAGGGAGTGTAAACCAAACACTGTGAGGAAGAGCTAATCACCATTGGTTGCATAAGATGGATTTGTTTGAGTCTCTAAAATTGTTATTGCATGGAAAAGATAGGAAATGATCAAGGCATTTATTGTGCATTAGTCAGCCTAAACTCCCTGAATAGGAACACCTTTTGCTACCCTCTTGAGCCTTACAAAGTTTTCATCTTTACCTGAAAAAGAAAATGAATTCTGTATTTTCTAAAAAGTCAAGAGAGCAATTTCTTGAGAAGTAAACAGAAGTTTAAGTTGGGGGGAGAAAGAAAATATGGAGGTTTCAGTTATAGAAAAAAGAAAACTAAGTGGTCAAGCTGATTGATGAAACACCTGAAAAATTAGAAATCAAGGGTGGAAAAACAAAAGAAGAAAAAGAGTGGCAAAGGAATATGAAAAAGGGAAGAAGAATGAAGAAGTTGAAAAATTCTTATTGCTCTCTTGGTTAGAAATACATTCTTATCCAGAAAAACCAAGTTTCTTTGAAACCCAGCCTCGTTACAACCCTTGAAAGACCTTTAGTGATCCTTGATCTACCATGCAATTTGTTACAATGAACGAGACAGGTAATAAATCTGATCTATGGTGATTCAATGGTTGATGTTTGAGAGAAACACTTGCCCTATCTGTCATTTTTACAGATTGAGTGATTATTTGACGAACTTCCTTGATTGAAAAACAGTAAGATTATATTGCCAATTGAATTCATTAACAAATACGACATTTGATCTGTTATAAATTACCCTTTTATGAACATCATGCTTTTTGATTGGTGAAACATTTTTTGGAAACCAAAAATTTCATGAGATCAAAGTTGTTCAGTTGTCTTATTGTTTTTGAAAATCATTTTTTGGGAACCAATACCTTTTGTTTGAGGGCAAAAAAAGTCTTAAGTTGGGGGGAGTTGATAAGTGTCAAATTGTGCTGAATTTTAGGAATATAATTGGTACTTATCTGTTCTGAATATTAAATAAACCGTTAAAATATTTCCATTTTTACACAAGTTTTATAAGATGGATTAAGCAGGAAATAAATGGCTTGATTTTTGTAATTATTGCAGAAAAACAAGAGGAAATGCAAAAATAGGAAATACCATGCAGTTGTTACAATGAACAACACAAGAAGACAAAGTTCAGAAAAAGGCAAAGCGCTCAGCATAACCATCCCCATCGCTCAGCAGTAATAACCTCTCCGCTCAGCGATTAAGTCAAAATCGTTGAGTGATTGTACCTGCCAAAGCCACTTGCAACCGCCGCATTTATGTGGCCAGCTAAGATCCAGCCGCCACCAGTTGGCAAGCCGCCAAGAATCTGTCATAAAGATAAGCCACTAGCCGTCCTTTAGAGATAGCGCTCAACGACAAGTACAGGTTCGCTCAGCGAGTAATCATTACCTTGCTGAGCGATTGAAGTAGACCGCTGAGCGAAAGTGCCAATCCGAGGCCTATAAACAGAGGGCTCCCCTGCAGCTTAAGATCATCACTCCACTCCCATCTTCTCCCATTTACATCCATTTTTCCCATATTTACTCATATTTGAGCTAGGGTTAGTAAGAAAGCTAGGATTTAGAGAATCCTTTAGGGGAAGTGCTGCAGAAATTGCCAACGGTTGTAGATCGCGGTGGAAGTGTGGAAGCAAACCACTACTCCTCTCCAACCTACCATTGCTCTGAATCCTTGTAAGCTTGTAACCTATCCATAACTATGGATAGCTAACTTTCTTTATTGTTGGGATTTGATGCGTTGTATTGCTTAAATGTATCCATCTTGACTTATTTTTATGACTCTATGATGGTCTATGATTTTAATGATTGATCTTATACTTAATGTTAGCTTTCGTTTAGTGTTTTGATTCTTGATTTGAGACTTACTTGTATGAGCGAAAGCTATACTAATTAAGTTATAACCAAGTTAAGTCCAATTTTGCTATGCTAAAAGCTTGATTTAATGCTTAGATGTTGTGAATGGAAGTTACAATCATTTAATCTGACCTAGATCAATTCATCTGATTCCTAGTTACCGTAATTGGAATGAAGAGTTAGTCGTTTTAACATCCGAATTAATGTCGAATTACTTTGTTAAGTTTGTGTCAGAAATTGACAAATCTAATAAAGGAAACCGAGTGATCTTAACATGCTCAAAAGAGATGATTAAGTTAAGAACTGGTGGCGATAAAATCAAAGAACTCATAGATCATATTAACTATGTTATTGGTTACATTGAGGTAATATTGCAATTCAAATCCCAACACCTTTCTTCACTAGCTTAACTCAACTCCATTATTGTCTTGTATTTTCAATTTATTATTTACGTCTGTGTTAAATTACTGAACAAACCAATCATTTCTATTAGCTTAAAATAGCACAATTCAAAGACGACTGTTTTAAAAACAACAATCCCTGTGGAGACGATTATACCCGACTAGACTGCAATTGAATCCCTTGAGAATCTGAAAGCTGTAAAGAAGGATATACATATTAAATAAACGAGAGTGCAAACAGTTATGAAAAAGCTTTCAACAGTAAACAAAGAGTAATCACTCTTTGATTGAGTGAAAATAAAACCAACCAGAGCAGTAGAAAATTTATTGAACCATTGTCGAGAAGCTTGATTAAGACCATAGATGGATTTGTTCAATTGACAAACCAATTTCTCCCCGAGTTGCAACTTGTGAGGGCTTATATCCAAGTGGAATGACATGTAAACCTCTTCAAACAAGTCACCATTGAAGAAGGAATTATTTACATCTAATTGGAACAAATGTCAATTTTTGATGGCAGCCAAAGCTAGCAAAACCTGTACAGTAGCGAGCTTAGCTACAGGAGAGAAGGTTTCTATGTAATCTACTCCTGCTTGTTACCCTAAGCCACTAAATGTGCCTTATGTCTAGCAACACTCCCATCCTGATTATATTTAACTGTGAAAACCCAATGGCAGCTAATAGGGGTCTTATCAACAAGCAAAGGTTGGACATTCCAAGTATTATTTGTGAGCATTGCTTGCAACTCATCATCCATTGCAGCTTGCCACTCCAGATATTTAATGGCCTGATGATAGAACTGAGGATCAAACACAACATTGGTTGCATTAATGTATGCCAAGTATGAGGAGGATAGTCTATGATAGACAAAATTAGCAACAGGGTAAGGGTGTGCGATACGGGCACACGTGTAGTCTTGTACGTAGGCTGGAGGTTTGGAAATTCTGCTAGATCTCCTGACAGGTGTAGTGAAATTAGCAGCAGTGACTTGCTGATCAACCATATGGACATGAAGTGGATGGACAAGAGGCTTAGCAATAGAAGAGTATTCAGGTTGAGGAGTGGGAATTACGCACTTAGGAAAAAAGTCAGCTTGAGGTTGAGAAGGAGAAATGTGAGAAGGAAAGGATTCTTCATGGAATACAACATCCCTAGAAATCTGAAAAGTTTTGGTATGGAGATTATACAGATTATATCCTTTATAGTCATTACGATATCCAAGAAAAACACATGGAGAAACTCTTTGGCTAAACTGAGTCCTTGATGATGGCAAGGTAGAAGCAAAACAAAGGCAACCAAAAACTTTCAATAAGGAATAATCAGGATCCTTATGATATAGGAGGTTATAAGGAGTGTTGTTAGCTAGTAAAGGAGAAGGAGTGCGGTTAATAAGATTGGCTGCAATTTTCACACTATCTCCCTAATATTCAAGAGGTACTATAGAGTGAAAGTACAAGACTTCAGCTACATTCAACAAATGTTGGTGTTTGCGCTCAACTACCGAGTTTTGTTGTGGGGTTTGCACACATGAAAATTGATTATCAATGGCCTTGGAAGCTAAAAATTGTATTAAGTGCAGTTCTTTTGCATTGTCTAAACGAATGCACTTAATTATGAGGACAAATTGGGTGTGGACCCAAGTACCAAATTTCTATAGCAAAGTCATGGCCTCGGATTTAGCTTTTAAGGGATGGATCTAGGTGTATCTTGAATGATCATCAACAATGGTGATGAAATAGCAATGCCCTGCATAAGTAGGTGTTTGCAAGGAACTCCAAATATCGCAATGCACCAAATTCAAAAATACTAGCACACCTATGATTAATGGCAGAAAAAGAAAGGCATTTCTATTTTGCTAATGGGAGATTTTATTAGATTCCAAATGAAGTTTATCACAAAGTAATCTCAATCTATGATTAGACAGATGGCCTAACTTTGCATGCCACAACATAGGTTGACAACATTGACTAAAACAACATTGCCATTATAATGAGGAACAAGTTATAGACTAGAAACAGAAACAACAGAATTAGAAAACCGAACGTAAGTGTGTTACTAGATGAAGTTGCAATCTTGTAGACATAGAGTCCTTGAACAAGATCCCTTGCCAATCATCTTCAATGTCCTGTTGTCCTGAATATGAAAGGATTTAGAAAGAAAGTTAATTGTAAAGTTAGAGTGGTGTAGCAAAGAACTAACAAAAATGAGATTAATTAGTAATTGAGGAACATAGAAGACTTTATGTTGAGTAATGGTTGGACTAAGAGTTACAGAACCAATAATAAACACATTGATCCTAGAGTTATTAGGCAATTGCACATAGCAGTCAGGACCATGTTCAATCTGAGTGAGAAAGGCTAAAGAATTGGCAATGTGACATGATGCAGCAGAATCAACAATCCAATCCAGTGGAGAATAATGAGAAGACTTGGAGTGAGTGGAGAAAATTATACTTGACTCGAGAACTAAACTAGAATTGGCATTGCTAGAGACAGAACCAAAAGCAAAATCTGCATTAACAGTGCCAGAATTTGGTGCAAAGGATACACGAGATTGCAACAAAGAAAGTAGTTGCTGCAACTGTTGAGTGGGAATTGATACCTTGTGTAGCGCCAAGTTGATGACGACACTCTTTTTGCACAATGAAGGAGTAAACCTTATTGATAGGAGGCATCAAATCCATCATCAACACAATTACAGGTGAAAGCAGGACGATGATCTACAATTTCAACCCAAAGCGCTTTAAACTTGGTAAAGTATTCGCCAACAGAAGAAGCTCCTTATTGACGTTGCTGAAATCGATCACATAAATCACACCAAATTTCTGATGCTAGATGATAATGAGCAGCAAGAGGCAAAATATCTTTAGAAATTGAATTGACTAACCAAGAGATTACCATCATGATGTTGTTGTTGCGGAACCAAGCATGATGAAGCATTGGCTCTCAAGGATGGAATTAGGTTCAAGAAGCATTCCATCGATAAGCGCAACCTTTTCTTGAGAGATAATGCAACACGCATAAGCACGACTCCAAGAGCTACAGTTCTCACTCGTTAATTGTTGAGAAACGGGCACGACTCTAGCTAGGACCTTCAGAATGGTAGAGATAGAGAGGATTCAAAGGATCTTCAGCCATGACGGATCAAGAAACAACAAATAACAGAACTCAAGAATTGGAGAAATTCATGGTGAAAGAACTTTCAGTCCAGGAGAAACTCGAAGCACAACTCGAGAACGAAGAAAAAGCTTGGTTGAGAAGCTAAATTTCCATGGTGGAAGAAAACGCGGAGAAAATTTCTTCTGATATCATAATAGAAGTGGAAACTGATTGTTACGGAATAATCATCAAGTGGTGTTAATTCTCATTAAGTTAGGAAGGTATGTATACAAGTATGGCAGCAGTATCAGATCACTATAGATGCTACTGCATGGGATACAAACTTGTTTAATTAGCTTCTTACCTATATATATGGATAACTACTACTTACTAGCTAACTAACAATAATTAGTTATATTCCCATATAGATAGAGAGTGTATTAATATCAAATATTATATAATACTAGCCTCCCTTCAGATACATTAAATTGTACTTGCTAAATATATGTCACACAAGTGACAAAAACAATTTTTAGCCTTCTCTCTTTAGCATTTGTAGATTAAAACTTTTTTTCGTTTTTTTTAAATGTGTTTTGGGATTTTCTTTTTTTTGGAAGTGAGAGTGAGATAAGGTAATTAGAATAAAAGGTTGATGAATTTTTATTTTTTATATTTTTAAGGTAAAAAAAAAAGGATAAGTTGTACATCGCATAGGTCGTTATATTAAGAAATCTCCTTATTGTATTTATAGATAAATGAATTACAAAAATGTTATTAGAACACTAATCTTAATGTATACATCAAGTCTTTTCACTCATACTCATAATGAGAGAGGTATAGGCGGTGAAGGGACGTGCAGGGGGAGATGGTGGAAGACAAGAGAGATTGTCTTGGACTGTGGGGAGGAGAGAGAGACGACAAGAGAGGTTGTTATTAACCTTTTTTGTATGTCAAATATTGTGAAAAGTCTTCGCATGGTCCAGTGTGATTTGGTATTAAATTTAAAATGAGTTAGTTCTCGTTTTAAGTCTAAGCTACTTTAATTCCTAAAATTTGAAAATTGATTTTTTAACCATTTAAGTCATAAAATATAGAAAAACTTACTATCTTCCTAAGCTTAATATACCATAAATAAAATGATGTTATAGGGAGAAGCTTAATTTTAGATCTCTATACTACTACTAATCTTTGTCTACGCTGTCCGCCAATAGAAAGTGGGAAAACAAATCATTTTATAAAGAAGAAAAATGCATATATAGCTAAAGGCGGAGAGAATTAAGAATTTATCAACAATAGACGCGTTGGAACTATTTCTCCATTCCTCTCCAAACTACAATTCAACCACCTCATCTTCCCTGCATTCCCCTACATCAATCATCAGAATCCCTTTCCTCTTTGATTGTTGAACCCTGCAACAATTCCTTCTTGGAGACTGCACAAAGCAAAATCCAATTCAGTAAGCAACTCATGGAGTTCTATTGTCAATATTCAATTGACATGCACAGACACCATAAAACAGTTTTATACAACTATGCATCACCACATCAACAAAAAATAGTGAAGCATCACACCCAATACTTAAAAAGTCTCACATAAAGCAACACATGATTAGATGACAACGTAAAACTTTGACAATACATAGTAATAAAACTCTTAATTTATAGAAAACCACAAAAAAACAGAAAGGCAATATTTTGGGCCATTTGGATCAAGAGAAATTTAGAGTTACCTTGTCCCATAAATGCAGGTCGGGCTTCTTATAGACCATTACTAGTTTGATTTGGGCTGGATCTTCCATTTTCCACTTGCAATCTGGGTTCGGTTGAGTCCGATAATACCAACTCGCTGTCTTATTGGTGTCCTTGTCAAGGACTGCGTTGGACAAATAATAAACGAATGGCTTCTGGCAAATGTTCCGGCTAACTGGGCGGGTGTTGAAAGGATAGGCGGTGTAATCGGCCCGCTTGTACCAGTTGAGGAAGGTTCTTGCCGGCATTTCCATCTCTCGGGCCGAGAAAATGCCCCGGAAGATTTGAACCGCGTAGCCCCAAGACACGGATATGGTCCACGTGCGGGACTTATCATAGCAGATGGATTGTTGCATAAGCCCAGCCGGATCAAGCTCCATGGGCACCTTGAGCCGCTTGAGGGCTTGGACCCGGCTCACGTTTGGAAATATGGGCTCTACTACGTCCAAGTGATGGAGGGACACCAGCGGTGTAACCGGATGGGCTGCTAGGAGCCCAAATAGATTGCCATACACATCAAACTATTCAACACAAGACAAAATAAACCAATGTCAAATTATGGAAAGCCTAAAAAATTCTAATATTAATACATGGTAAATGCAAAACAAATAAATAATTATATCATCAACCAATCATACATTATCATTTTGTGACTTCTAAGATAATTATAAGCGTCAAATACTATTAATGACAAATGAATGATCGAATTACAATGTATCAAACTTAAATCTAAACTAAAATGCCACACTAGATATAAACTTATTCTATAGATACAATATTGTCAAAGAAAAGACAAAAAGTTTTTTTCTATTATGTGGCTCCAAATTAAATACTATGTGAGATAGCACTATGAGTATCAGACACTCAAATATGAAAGGTGGGATTTGGATGCTTTTGTTTAGGGAGAAAAAATACAACTAGAGAAATAAAATAAACAAAACAGAATTTCCAAATCCATCATAAATTGGTATGTTCAATATTCAATTAGTGAGCTGGAAAATGGGTTTCATTCCCTCATAGGAAATAAAGAATTTTCACATGGCCAAGTAAAATCAAAATCATAATCACACGCTGGATCCAAACTCAAAACGCGTATTAAATTGTGTAACACAACTGTGTCACAACTTGATCGATCAAAGTGTATCTACCCAAAAGGAAAAAAATAAAATAAAATTATTTGTAATCATTTTAGTGTAAAGTATTGGGTAGACACATTTATCTATTATTAAATAATTTTTTTTTAAAATATGTCTTATTAAAATTTTATATAATGATGAATAGATTTATCATGCTAAGACGGGTACAAATAAACAAATAATACACTTAACAAATAATGACAAAAGGTGAAGTGGGAACTGGTGAGGGTCTTATATTTTTACGGACAGTGGGCAGAAATCATGGACTTACATTTCTATGGTGGGGGCTACAAAGTCCTCTCTAGGGTGTGACATCTGTTATCATTTTAAAATCTATGTCTCTTGGCATAGAATTTCAGTGGGGTCAATTCAACTACCGCACTCTTTAAGGAAGCACAGCAAAATTAGCTTAGGGCTACCTTCTGGACGGATGCAATGTGCAGCTACAAATTCCCCCACTTGACAAGCGTTTAACATAATCTCTTAAAAAAAATTTGTTAACCTTGAACTTAACCATAGTTAGACTTGTTAGTTCTTTCTTTAAAGAGTAATCAATCTTTTTTTTATCAAGTTCAATGACAAATAAATTAACGAGTCTAACCATTGTCAGGTTAACTAGTCCTTTTTGTTTGTTTAGAAATTAAATTGAACACACATATAAAATTAAGAACGAAGTTAGATATTAATCCTAAAATTATTAAAAAATCAATGTACATAAATTAAAAAAAAATACAATATTGCCAAAATTATAGCCAAAATTTTGATTAGATGAATTAAAGTGAGATCCACTAAATTTATTCAAGAACCGCTAGGATTGTTACATCGTTCTGACCATTGCTTAACATTTTTCTTATGATAAATAAGGGAGAAACCAACAAACTTAATAATTGACCTATAACCTATTGATGAGTCGGTGGGATTAAAGTTAGAAGCATGGAACCATAGATGTGGGAGAAACATTTTATCTTGAACCATATTTAAGTCTCCTCACATTTAATACAGGGTCAAAAAAATCTTAAACCATTGATTTGTTTTGTTTTATATTTTTTTCAAATAATAAAATTTAAAATCAATAGTTTATAGTAATATTTTTTGACGGTGCATTAAATATGGTCTAAGATCAAGTATTTATTTAGATGTTGTGGAATTGGTCTTGGTCGTTTGCCTTGTTTAATGGTTTTGGTTTGAGAGAGAGAGAGAATCAATTATGGGGAGACTAGAAAATTGAGAAGATCAAATATAGTCAAAACCAATTAGATCTCTTCCATTTTTGGCTGCATATATGGTATTTTAACATCAAACTTACTGTCTATCATCGTGGTTTGTCTTTTTTCTGGTTAAGACTTTCTGGATCCATTGGCATCTATCGCCGGGGACAGCATTTTTTTTAAATTATTGATATATTAATATATTAATAAATAAATCAATCATCTACCCCTCAAATTCCTCCACATCATAAACAAGATCCTAGGAAGTTCATTCAACAAATACATATAAAATTCTTTTGAAATGTGACACCAACCATCCCAAAGTTCGGTCTTATTAGAGCCGTAAATTTGGTTAGGTCACCTATAAAAGTGCAATTAGTGAACAAATTAGTATCGCATTTTCTAATTCAACAATAATCTCCCTAGAAACTAGAACTAACTTTAATTACCCAAAAAAAAGGAGAGATTTCACATGAACAAAAAAGATTACACCAAGTGGGAAGGGAACCTAAAAAGGCTTCTCTAACTTTACTTATTTTAAATCAAATATGAACCCCAAAAATTCGTCCACCTTATCTTTTTGTTTATTTACCAATTTTTTTCCCACCACTTCTAATAACTTTCTCCATAACAATCATAGGTTGACCAAGTCAAATCTAAATAGTCTCAGACTGAAAAAGTTCATCAATTTGCCTTCCCGTTGCTATTTGTTTTCACCCTTCCCCAACACTTTCCCACTTTCTAAGTTTTCTAAGGAATCAAACAGAAATAATCTCTTCACAAACCCAAAATGATAATATGAAAATAATATTAGTAATAATAATATTATTTTCTGATAAAATAGTCTCTTAATTTTAAAAAGTCAACTCAGAGTAACTCATCGTTTAAAATGCGAGACACTACACTTTGATCTAAACGCCAACTAATTGTGTATTTAGGTATCAAATTCTCTTGTTTTACGCGTTTAAAAACTAAAATATCTCACAATGGTGAAAGATCTTGAATAGACTTTTCAGTCGAGCAAGGACTACATCAAAATTCATGAAAATTATTCACTGACTTAAAATGCGAGACACTTTGACCCTAAACATCCTAAAACACCCCTCCCCCCCTTAATTGTGTGGGTTTAGGAATCAAAATGTCCTAATTCACACAACTAAAAAACCAAATTGTCCCACATTTTGAACGACGAAGAACCTCCTCAAGTAAATTGAGAGACTTTTCAGTCTACTCAAGACTATCTTGTCTATCGATATTTTAAACCAAATTTTGGGGATTCACTATATAGCAAAAACACAATAGCCAAATAATAATCAACAAGGAAACAAAAAAATAAAATAAACATAAAATTCCAGCGATTCTAGAGATTACTGAGTGATTAGCACTGACCTGATGAAACCCTCTCTCCTTGGTGAGTGGGACCCCAAGCTCAGCCATACAAGCCTGAATCCTATCATCTGACCCATACAACCCAGGGTACCTCTGTATACACCTGTCCTGCATCTTCTCCAATGCCAAAGCCAAAGGGTAGCTTATTGCAAATCCACCGCCACCATAAGCCATATTATATGAAAAATATATGTTCTGCAAATGAGACTCAGAAGAACTACCAATGTAATAAAATTGGTTGTGATCATATTTGGACAGAACCTTAACCAAATTCTCAGTCACAAAGAATGTGTCATCATCGCCCATCACAAACCACCTGACACCTTTGATTCCAAGCCTTAGTGTCTCGGACACAATCCTTGAGATCCTTATGGCTGATTTGTGACCCTTTGGGTTCTTGTACTTGAAACTTGAGGTGTCTTGCGAAATCCTCAATTGGGGTAAGAGGTTTTTGTCCAAAGTTTCGATTTTTACCTCTTTTTCAAGCCAGACAATGCCTCTCATCAAATGGGGCTTCCACCATAGCTTGATGTACTCCTTCCTTTGCTTCCATAGCTTTGCTGAGGCTCCGATCCCAAAAACTATGTGGGAAATGTTGGTTTTTGATTCTCCTTCTTCTTGTTGTTGTTCTAATTCTGCTACATCAAATGGTGAATCTTTTGGTTGCACGAGATTTTTCTGAATGTGGGGGTTTTGGTCATCACATTCATAGGAGTTGCTAACAAATCTAAGGGAGTAGAAGAGGTAGGAGATTGAGATCAAGAGGAAGAAAAAAGCCATTAGCTTTGAGAGGCTCCATGAAGAGTAAAGGTGTTCTAGGTCTTTGGGATGATTGCTCTTCATCGTGGACATGGTCTCAAAAATTTAAAATTAATTTGGAATTTTGTAGGGAAAAAAAATTAAAAATAAAACATTTAAAAAGAAGAAAAGAAATCACATAGTAAGAATCTTATGAACTTGCCTTGCTAGGATTTATAAGATGAAGGAATTGAAAGAGAAAGTTGCAAGATCAGATTTTGGTAAGTTTTTTTCAAGGTTGCAAGAGTTTCACTTGAAAGCGTGCTTGAGGTGAGAAATTGTACATAGACACTCTTTTGAGTTTAACACACAAGAAATCTGAGCTGAACAAAAACGTGCTGGCTATAGATAGTGTTTGGGGTTTCTTTGGAGTTTGCAGAATCTTTTTGATTTATACAAAGAACATCAAATGACTGAAGACCCTTTTTATATTTAGTTGATTTTTTTTGGAGTTTATTTTCAATTTTTTTATATATTTGATTTTCCCATTGCCATTCGGTGCTGTGTTGCAATGGACATGTGTCCACGCACGAAATCTCCAACACTCAAAGCAAACAAAAGAAAAATAGTAAAACGGAAAACAAATATCAAATTCCTTTAAAAAAAATTCTTAAATATCAATGATTCAATTGAGATTAAAAATTAAATATTAATATAATTTTATAAAAATATTAAAACAATTTTATACTATCACTTTTAATAGGCAATGTTTCTTTTAAATTTTTTTAAAATTAATTAAAAAAATTAAATTTTGATAAAAAGAATTAAAATGCTGAAAATATATCTGTTTTGCTGAAAATAGTGAATTTTTAGCCTAATTCACCGAAACAAATGCAATCTTATCTCCTTAATATCTGAGGCTTTTACAATAATATGGATGAGAGTTAATTTTTTTTTTAAAACAAAATACACGTTTGTTGAAATTTAAGAGATATATATATATATTAGATTATATTTATATAGCTAATATTGAATATTAATAAGGAAATATACTTTACAAGAGACACAAAATTAATGGACTAAAATTAATTTTAATATATTTTCATTTAAAATTCAATATTAACCCTAGAAATATAATTCTATGGTTAAAAATTCATTATATATATATATAAAAGATAGTCTTGTATTTGGTATTTTATTATGATGATGATTGATGATGTGCAAATATCACACCTTATCTTTCGTAATTCAAATAAAGGCATGCACTGCTTGTATTTATCAATTGCCAGCCTACATACAAGGCAGAAACAGAGGGAATAACTAATTAGCTTTTCTATTTCAACTTTATTCACAAGATAAACACATACAAAGTGCTTAGTTCCTACATGCGTAGAAACCACAATAAGGCCCTCAGAACTGTTGAAATGTTTTCATGACTTTTGTGACGGATTTCGTCTATCTCCACTTCCACTAAATTATTCTAGTTCATAACATTATAATATCCTTACATACTTTTCTTAGTTAAATTAATAAAATAATGTTTAACTTCACTATTTTTTATAAAATACATTACATTAAATTTTCAGTAAAATAAACGAAACAATTTAAATGCAACCTGTATTCATTGTTAGATTTTTTTTTTAATTTTTTAATTATCACTATTTCTTTTTGAATTTTTTTTAAACAAATAAGTTTATAGTAAAATTTATAAAATGACTTATTTAATATAAAAACCAGTATATCTTAAAACATATAATAAGAAGTAAAAATCAAATTTAACCTATAAAACATTTCCCTATCATGATAATAAATATAAATCTTACTTAAAAATTATTTAATTTATATTAAACAAAACCTTATGTAAATAAGGCTTTTTGTACTGATTTTTTCTAAACTACTCTTCTATATATTGGTCATTAAATTAAGAAAATGTTTAACTTCATGTTTTTTTTAATAAAAATATATTAGGTTAAATTTTTTAAGTAAAAAATAAATAAATAAAAAATCTTGAATAAAAATTATATTAATTATTATGCTAGTAAAACAAATTTAGAGGTTAAATTCAATTTTTAATTATCATATTTTTAACTTATATTTTTATATTAAATAAGTAATATTGTTAATTATTATATTAAATAAATAATTTTATAAATTCATAAAATACTTAATTTTAAGATAAAAATAAATAAATGAAGAGTGGTAATTAAAAAATTGTAAACTTTTAAGAAGCTAACAAAAAATTATTAGTTGTAACAAAAATAATTTTAATTAAAAAGGAGTGATAATAAAACCTCCCTAAAAATATAAGAAAATTTATACTTTAAAAAATATGTAAAATAAATATTAAATTAAGTTTTCAAACTATTTTTTAATAGAAAAACCATTTTTATTATCATTATAACGAATATAGGTTGCATTTAAATTATTTTTTTGTTTTAATTAAAATTTATTTTAACTTATTTTATAAAATTAGTGAATTCATATATTTTAACTAAGAAAAATATGGAAGTTTATTTTAGAGAAATTGTATAAGAGTATTCTATAGTTGGAATGACATTAGATAAAAGAAAGTGACAATTTTCACACTCCCGTGTGTAAAGGCGTTTTAGAGAAGTTGCCAACGAGAATGATTTAGTGGAAGTGGAGATAAACAAATGGGAGTAGCAAACAGTCACTCCCCTTTTGTTTTTTTTTTTGGTTTGTGGTTTGTCTACCCAGTTCTAAGGCTTCGCCTTGATTAATTTAGGTTAATCCGAGTCGTGCACCTGACTGGGGTGGATAAGTCTCCCAGTGAAATAACTATGTACACAAGGTCTCAGGATACCAATCCTCTTACGGACCAACCCCATTGGTATCACTCCCCTTTTGCGAATGTAGGGAAAAGAATATCACTTTTACCATTAATGAATAATTAAACCGCCACAATTTTACAAGTAATTGTTTTTAGAATAATGTACTATATATTTAAAATAAAAATAAAAGGGCAAATCATCTTTTCTCTTTTGAATAATAATATAAACAAGTAATCACTCTCTTTAAATTATAATTATGTTTACCAAATAACATTAGAAAAACAAAATTGCTTTTTTTAAATGAAATCTCAAATCTAACACAACACAGTAAATCAATTTTTTTTATGACAATGAACTTTTATTCATTGAAAATAGCTTAATCTCAATGAGAGGAAGCAAACACACCAATCCAGACCACCGAGTATCTGACAAGCAGGTGTTCGAGCCTCATTGAAAATCCCCAAGCAAAATCCAAAAAGGAAAAGAATCAAAGGGGGAAAGGAGAACCCCCAACCCCTACTGTTTAAGGCCAATACATTACATATACACTAATACCATCATAAATATCCACCATTTACCCCATCCTAATTTATAGGATTTGATATACAAAACCACTCATTACAGTTATATTAGAATCAAAACAATAAATCTACGCAGTCACCCACGCAACCTAATTGAAATGCAACACCAATACCCGAACCTGGACCATAACATGTATTAACTGTCTGATATCTTCGTTTGCCACCCACATCTTATGTTGCATGTCGTTGCCACCCCACTCCACCCAAAATATTCTCCACTTTTTCAGCGACTGTTTATCATATCTCATCTTAAATTTTACAAAGCAATACTTCACATGACTAAACTTGTTGCCAACAAACCTAAGGTCCCACCCCAATTGTGCTTCATTGTTTATCCTCGCTTGTATTTGCAACGACTTGCGACGAAGAGCTCGTCACAAGGGCCCAGGATAATTTTGGGACGCGCTGCAGCGCCCTTGGCGTGTTGCTACTGATCAAAAACCTTAATCTGCGCCCCCTAGGCCAGAAGAGGGCCCGACCCGCCTTTTTGGTCACCTCCTCTACCTAGATATAGAGCTCTCCTCTCCCCCTTTCAACTCGCTCAGAGTTTCAGACTTCTCTCCTCTCTAGAATGGAATTCCTGAGCAATTTCTTCCTCTCTCTCTTGATGACGCAATATCTTCACCTAGGGTAGGTAGTCAGTCCTTTTAAGGATGGCCTGGGGTAGTAGGCCCCAACGTCCTGCTCAGTTTCTTCCTCTCTCTATCTCTTGAAGACGCAATATCTTCACTTAGGATAAGTAGCTAGTCCTGTTAAGGATGACCTGGGATAGTAGGCCCCGACGCCACTACTTTGGTAATGGCAGCCCTATGCTGATCCACGATCGTCGTGGCGATGTTGGATCACCGTAGCGATGCCAGATCGCTATCGCAAAGCCTACAGTTATGTTTTTCTTAT
Organism: Nissolia schottii; assembly: GCA_003254905.1. Classification (NCBI taxonomy): domain Eukaryota; kingdom Viridiplantae; phylum Streptophyta; class Magnoliopsida; order Fabales; family Fabaceae; genus Nissolia; species Nissolia schottii. The sequence continues at coordinate 503,326 of QANU01028716.1, read as the reverse complement.
GGATTTCTGATGCTGTGATGTTTGTTGACCTTCCAGGTGTCAATACTACGCCTCTTAGAACTCCTAGTGCCAGTGCTTCTCAGTTCCACGACATTCCAATTAAGTGGAGGTCCCTAATAATTGGATTCCATGTGTCAATCTTTTCTATAATTGGATTCCATGTCGCTATCCTGTTAGGGTTTGCTCCCAATGGAATACCTAGATATATATGTAATGGGAAGCCTTGCAATACCGCAACCCCAAGCCGTCTTTTAGTTGTTCCTCTAACTCCTCCGGGCAATCAAGAGGGATTAAGGTAGACTTACCATAATTAATCTTAAGGCCAAATATGATTCCAAAGCACTGTGAAATTCTCGTATAGTTCATGAGAACTTTTTCCTTTGTCGAGTAAAATAGCAATGTGACATAAGCAAATTGCAAATGGGATAAATGAATATTATCCCTTCCCATACAAATTCCTTCAATTATCTCCAAATCAACCACCTTTGACAAAAGCTTATTTAGAACCTTCCCAACAAGCACAAAGAGGAAAGGTGACACTAGATCCCCTTATCTCAATCCTTTCTCCATGCATGTTGAATTGCTTTGATGGGTTGTCATTTATCATAATACACATTGTTGTAGAGGATAAACAGTTTCTTATCCATTTCCTCTAGGTATCCCCAAATCCCATTCTTTGTGGTGCATGATCAATGAATTCCCACCTCAACGAGTTGTATGCCTTCTGAAAGTCCAGCTTCACAAGAATATCTTGTTTTTTTTTTTTTAAATTTTTCTTGTTCCAATTAACCACCTCACATGCAATCAAGGCACCATCATGTATTTGTCTGCCTTCTATAAACGTTGTTTGTTCTTCCCCCACTAGATCTTTCATAACTGTTTTGGTCCTCCCTGCTAAAATCATCTATATGACTTTATATATACCTCCCACAATGCTAATTGGCGGAAGGTCCTTGATATCCACCGCTCCTTCAAATTTTGGAGCAATAGTCAACCTATTTCGAGAGACTTGGATAACATATATTCCGAGAAATCCATTTGTCTATCCGTGCATATAAAGTCACCAATTTTTGCCAAGTTTCCAACAGACCAAGCATGTGGTGCTGGTCCACACTCTTCTTGTTTCAGCAAACTCTTCCCCACTCCACTTTCGTACTTCACCCAAGTGTTCAAGTTTTCTGAAAGATTCAACATCCTTAAGATGTCTCCCTTTCAAGTTTGTTCTCCTCTACTCGCATGCCTATTACTTGTTTCTTATTAAGCATAGAATCAGGAGAAGTGTTCATAGTAATGCTTCCATAATTTAATTTAATTTAAGGATAAGATTCCACCGTCACGCAATAGTTATCCCGAATGGTGCAATGCATACTCAGAAAAAATTGTTTACAAGATGGCTTAGAGTTAGTAACCCAAGCAACATCTCCTTTAATTCTTTGTTAAGAGGTAAATTAAAGGAGTCATGTTCGACTTTTACTAGATATCATATAATGTATCAAACACAAAATATAGCTATTTTCGAAAGAAAAAAATTAGCACATGGTGGACGGAAAATTCACTACATGCAAAAATTTTGGGTTCTCAGGTAAGCTACAAAAATTCAAAAAACAATCTTGCAAAAAGGTTAGGATGCTCTTTATAATGCGCGTGGGGGAATCCATCGATTTGGACTTCGAAGGGCGCAAAAGGCTTGGCCTCATGCGCGGGAGCCCAACTCCTTTCTCAACTATTTTTACCAATACAACAACTATTAAAGGTATATAAACACTTAAAAAGGGTATAAAACACGTCAGCAGAAACCGTGGTAATTCTGTAATATGTTTTGAAATGGGGTATTTTAGTAATTTGTTCCTCTGACAGGGACAAAACAGTAAAAAAAACTCAAAAAAATCACCTCCTCAAAAGAGTCGAATGCCATCAACAAGCCAATGTCTATCGAATATTGATAGTTAAAAGATAAACCGACGTAATAAATAATTTATAAATGTATACAATAAAAACTATCTAGTTTTCATAAAAAAAAAACTACTTAGTCATAGATTTGTCAATTAATATATATATATATATATATATATATATATATTGTTGAACGGGTAAGTGTACATTTTTTTATACTAGAGTCGACCAATGCCTCTCCTTAATTTAAATGTGTTATGTTATAATTATAAATTTTCAAATCCGAATAATGCTTCTGTTTGTGTCCAGATTATTCGAGATCATAAACTTACATACTTGAATCCTGCAGTCAGAAAAGGCAGAGCATTGATGAAATGGTAAGTGTAGTTTTTTTGCTATCCATTCCTTTAAACTTCTAATCTTTTTATATTATAAAAATGCAAGTGGGTCAAGAATAATTAAAAACAATTATGAGAATTTTGAAATTTGCAGATAGAGACAGTTTAAAGCTAAAAATATTGTTTCATGAACCTAGCTGAAAATAGAAATCAGCTTAAGTAACCTAAGCCAACCCGTGAAGCAAGAAAAAGTAACCACTGATAGGGGATCCTAGAATCAAATTTAAAAATTAGTTACCAATTATTTGATAATATGAATATTTGTACTTTATCGATGGTTTTTGTTGTGATTGATTACCTCAGCCACTCTATGCTACTTGGAGTTTCCGTGTTGACTACATGGTCTTAGTGGCTTAAGTTTAGGAAAATTGGTCCACATAGTAAGTCACTAATGAGTCCTTCTAATTGATACTAAATGCTTTCTACATTTTAAAATAATTGTCAAGTTTTTAATACTTTAGAGTTTTAGAATTGTTAACTGCGAATATTAATGTATTGATATTCATTTAAGAATATTGTTAGATTTTTATAATTTTTTGTCAAAATTTTAACAAAAATAAAGATGATAGATATTTAGATGAAATAAAGAGACATGACTCACTTGTTAATTTGCATATTATCATATATGTCACGTCATTTGGACAATTAAATTTGGATAAAAATTCAAACATTAATTTTAAGATTTTTCTTCATTTAATTGTACGTACGGATGGCTATATAAATATCACCCCAAAAATGACTACATAAATAAAGAGAATATAATGTTAATTACTATATCTGTTTTGTTTTAATCGTCAATCTTTTTATTTTTAGGATTTTAAAATATATGTTCATTTACATTATCTAGGCATAATTATTTCTCTTATTTCTATTCATATCCCTAGTTGCAGTGAAATATTTATTAGTATAGTAGTGAATGTAAAAAGAATAATAACTGTATTAGAACTAAAAATTTATTTTTTATATAATGATAATTTTTCTAATTCATAATATTTTGTTTTACTTTGATATGTGTAATATTTGATTGTGGATACTTAAAACGAAACGAAAGGAGTATATTATAAGAAAATTGACGGAAATAATTTTGCCTACTTAAAATATTTTGTATCTTACTAAAATTATTTATTATTTTTCTTAAATTGTATGTTAACCCTAATTTAACATTTATTTTAAATCAAATAGTGTCACAAATGAAAACTTTTGTACTCAAATGAGAAGTTACAATGTGAACATGTGGTTACTTGCTTCAAGTATATATTCAACCAACATCATCAATGATTTTATTGAGATTTCATGGGAACTTATGAAAAACAAAATTGTCTTCTCACGTGAAAGTGAAAATCATCAATGCTTTAAAAGACTCTCAAATTATCTCAAGATTAATGGTGTTACTGATTCAGCTAATTCTTTATTGTTAGTTTGGTGGTTGGTGGTCATCCACTTCAAGAACAGTTTCAAAATTTTCATGTCTTGAAATGCTAATTTTAGAAAGAAAAAAAAATATTAAATGGCGTGATCTATTCCACTTTCAAAGTTAAACGCAAATGACAAAATTGATAAGCTTTTGTTTAGTGGATGTATGAATTAGTTCCAACAATACCCAAGTAAGATGATTAATACTTATGGAGTTAGTAAGCCAAGCAAGAAAAAAAATTTGAACATTCTATTAAAATTTGTGCATCGTGGTATAGGAATGGTTTTTAAATTAATTTTGATACACTAGATTTTCATATCATCATCTAATAATATATTGTTATATTAAAAAAACTATTAACTCTTTCATTTATTATCTTGAAAAATCTCTCATACACTAATGCATGATTAAATAATAGTATAAATTATTTTACATTATACCAAAATTAAATTCATAATTTTTTTTAAAAAATTTTGTGCTTAATATATTTCAAACGAATTAAAGTGAATGAGAGATATATCATTCTTGAAAAAAGAAAAAAAGAAAAAAAAAAAAGAGAAGAAGATAGAATGAGAGAAAATAATTTTAGTTTTTAGTGAAACAGATCCAAACTACAAAAGTTGAATGTTGATTTCCATGCCAAGCAAATGTCAAAATACATTTCCGAATAACTTATGATAAGTAAAACTTTCGTAAACTTTCCGTAAGTATCCATGACTTACAAAATGATACTTGCTTTTCGGCTTTATATACTGCTAACTTTTCAATTTTTGTTTGCTATAATTTCTCTTTTTCTTTTATGATTACAGCTGATGTTTTGTCAATCTCTTTTGATGCTTTGAACCTTTTATTGCCCCTTCATTTATGAATATATGTAAAATCATATGAGAAAAAATTAGGGTTAACACACAAATTAGATTTAAATGATACCTGCTTTTGGACTTTGTGTACTAACTTTTTAATTTTTTGGCTGTAATTTCTCATTCTTTTATGATGGCAGGTGCTTTGTTAATCTTTTTTAATGCTTTGAACCATTGTCCCTTCGTTCTCGAATATATGGGTAATCGCACGAGGGAAGACTGGGGTTACCGCACAAATTAGAGTTAAATGACCTTTGATAATAAATGTAAGTAATCCACGAATTAAAAAATAATAATTTTAGTAATAATATAAAGGAAAAATTTTCAATTTAGTCTCATTTTTATTTAGGAGTCCTACTATACGTACACTAAAAAAAAAATACACTATACATACACCTTATACTTATATACATAAAGTTTATGTTTTAATGTTTGTAATGTTTGTGCACTTAATTAAGTATAATTGAGAATAGAGTCCTGCTACACGTACATCAAAAAATATACATCATACATACACCATATACTTATATACATAAAGTTTGTGTTTTAATGTTTGTAATGCTTGTGCACTTAATTACATATAATTGAGAATATTATCTATAAGTTTATAATGTTTGTGCACTCATAAGAATAAAATTTGTGCATTATTAATGGTATATGTATGAGTGTATAAAATTAGGTGCACATATAATATTTTTGTATAAAATATGTTGGGTGGAATTACTAATGTCAAAATTTCAAATTTACTTGCTGATGGCCTTCCCAATTGGGCCCTTAATAACAGTTTTGACAGACCAATTTTTCCAATGATCTTTTGATGCTGCATTTTTATGATTTCTTATGGGCCTTCTTACCCAGATTTGTGTAGGTCATCTTGCTGTTGGGCCCCCATAATACTTAAAATAAAAACCTCAGAGTGACAATAGATTAATTTATTTAAAAGTATTATAGGAGTTCACTTAAATTAATTTTGAAACTAAGGAAACGAAAATATTCTTAAATTAATAAAATGCATTATGTGGAGACTCTATTAAATAATTTTAAAGTAAGTACTATCTTAATTTCTTCTTTTCATTTCATAAGAGCATTATTCCTTAAAAAAAATTGGTATTTGAGCTCTTTAACTAAGAACTCGATTAATTAGTCTACTAAAAAAGAACTCAACAAATTTGACTCAATGTAAATTTTTTTTTTTTAAAGAGTAAGAGTTTTTAACGAAAGTCTTTTCATTTTGAGACAAAAACTCGTGAATTTCTAATCTTTTTTTTTTCCTCGATTTGAGTGTGTCAAATTTAAGTTTGTGAAAAATCCTTTTTTTTTTTACTTGCTATTATAATTCATTGAGAAGTCAAATTTCTCATTCTCAGATGAAAATAATGCTAACTTAACAAGCATTAAAGGATGACTTGTGGGTCCAGGTTCTTCATTCAAACTAACAAGTGTGGTAACGATATTTTGCTAACAATACAACGAGGCGTTGCCAACTTTAACCTCTGGAAGGGAGTTTGTGAAAGCTGGAGCAAAGTCAGAGATAATTTGATTTGGTGTATTGGTAATGGTGGTACTCTTAAGGTTTTGGGAGTATCAACGGTGGTCCTTTTCACGAGTATGCTCTAGTTAATCTTTCTAACAATGATAAGGAAGCTACTATCAATGGCTTTTTTGATGTGTCAGGTTCTTGGGATATTGTTGCGATTTCTCAAGTTCTTCTAGAATATATTCTCAACAAAATAATTGGTCTCCTCCATCCTTCTGTTAGGAACTAGGAATACTTGATCTCTGGGATTCTGTAAAGTCAGGTTATCAGATTGCTTCTAATATGCTGGCCACATTCTCTAACTACTGATCCCAGGTGCATAGGTTGTGGGTATGAAGAAATGGTAGACTTCTTCACGCTTTTGCTAGTAACCTTGGTTCATGCTCTCTATCTTACATGTCCAGATTTGGAGTATCTGGTTGGGTCTGGATAAGGCCAATCAAATGGGGCTCTAGAGAGTTATAGCTGAATCTAATTCTATTTTGGGGCTCAATCTCATTAACAAGAGTTGGCCTTGTTTTAACGGAGATTCGTCGCATCAATGATTCCTTCCCAAACTTCACGTGGGAAATTTGGTGGCTAGTGCACTTGCCAAATATGCCCAAGATCTCCCTGTGGGAATGCATAGTTTTGATTCACCTCCAGCTTATATTAGATTATTTTTATTTACTGATGATTGTAATATTCATCAGTTGAGGATTTCTTAGTCCTATGTTTTGGTTGTTTGCAGCACTAAAGAAGCAACGTCATCATTAATTGTTTTTAATTTTATTTTTTAAAATTTATTAGCTACTTTCTTTAGAAAAAATACAAATAAATTCTTATATTTCAAAATAAAAAAAAATCAATAGTAGGACTTCAAGCAATGATGGGTTGAGATACGGTATACAAGAACACAATTTTTATATTTTTTATATCTCATTAAATTTGTGACACAAACTACACAAAATTTTAATCTAATAAGACATAAAATTGAGTCTAAATGAACCTGAATTCTTTCTATCCCTCACTATGATGGTGGCCTGCCCTCCAAACAAACGCTGCCACAGTTATACTAATCATTTGTTTTTTTAATTGAAATTTTCATTTATAGGGTTATTCATTCTTGTCTTACTTTGCAAGTAAAGAAGAAAATAAAAATAAAAAATAAAAAAAATCTGAGACTGTAGTATTCAATCGGCAGCTTCATGTTCAGCCCAACCTTCAAGCTCAGCAAGGTGCACTTCGTTTTCCTATTTCTCGCTGTTTTCGTTCCTCGCAATAACCCGATTCAATGCGATGCAAACACCCATATAACCTTGTTTTTCTTCCCATTTTGTTTTCCCTCTCTTTTTTTTTCGATTACGAAAATTGATGACGTATGCTTAGGGTTCATCAGCTGATTCAATTGTTCTGAACTGTTTTCATATTTTTGTTGTTAATTTCTTTTGTTTTAATGAAATTTAATCTGTAGTATGTTGATGTGATGTGATTGCATTGTGGCGTGGTGTGGTGTGGTGTGATGTGATGTGGATGGTTGCAACAATAGATCACTTTGCTGAAGTTCGTATTGATGTTTTTGGAATTTGCAGATTTAAGTGATTTTTTGGACTTGGATTTGAAATCGAAATCGTATCAAACAATGCCTTTGATGTATTCTTTGGAATGCTGAACTGCTACTTTTAATTTTTGCTACAATGGCGGCTGTTAGGTTTTCCTCTTTAAAGCGTCTCCATAGTTCAGTCAAGGGTTCTGTGAGCTTGGAATCAGTTCAACGGTACCACCGCAGCGCAGATATGAACCTTATGAGAGTTGCTAGGTTGCCTACTCATTCACTTAGCTGTCTTTATTCCAAAGGGGAGTTAGTGTCGCCTCAAGTTTTTGCTAAGAATCAGTGTAGTAGTTTGGCTTCTGAATCTCGTACCAAACACAATGCATCGTTTTATTTGTCTAGCTCTTGTTTCGGGGGTACTCTTCCTTTTGCTTCAATGACCCACATGTTGAATTGCCGGACTTATTCGTCATCTTTGGGTGGCAAAGGAAGCAGGGATGATAGCAAAGAAGTTGCTGCTGGTTCTGGTGCTGGCGATGTGAATGCCAGTGGTGATTCTGTTGTTGCTGGTGATTTGGCCGAGAAATTTAGAGATGCTTGGAAGAGTATGGTGGAGACTGCAACTCATGCTGGCCAAAAGGTTAAAGAAACATCCGATGATCTGACCCCGTATGCTCAAAAGTTGCTTGATTCGCATCCATATCTTAACAAGGTTGTTATTCCAGTCGGTAGTACTTTAACTGCTACTCTAGTAGCTTGGTTCTTGATGCCTTGGATTTTGAGGAAATTTCACAAATATGCATTGAGGGGTCCTATTTCTTTAATCCCCGGAGGCTTATCCATGGAGCCAGTTGCTTATGAGAAAAGCTTTTGGGGTGCTATGGAAGACCCAGTGCGATACTTAGTTACCTTCGTGGCATTCTCACAGATGTTAGTTACTTCTTTAAAAGTTTAGGGACATGCTTAGTCATTTTTTTATATGCATTGTTGTATTACATTTCCGATTGTATGACATTTGGCTTTGATTTCCAGTGGTGCTATGGTAGCTCCAACAACTATAACCTTGCAATATCTTGCACCAGCTTGGAGGGGTGCAATGATTCTTTCATTTATATGGTTTTTGCATAGATGGAAGACAAATGTTTTTGCACGTACATTGTCCAGTCAGAATTTACTTGGGCTTGATAGGGAGAAATTGCTTACTCTAGACAAAATCTCTTCTGTTGGTCTATTTGGGATTGGTATAATGGCTTTGGCTGAGGCTTGTGGTGTGGCTGTGCAATCTATTGTAACTGTTGGTGGTATAGGAGGTAAGTATTAAACTGAAGAGTAAACATAGCACCAAAAAAAGTTTAAGAATTTATATTTATTCTTCAATATTTTATTATCTTTCTTTTCCAAGCCTCAAAATCCGTTTTATGTTTTTTAGTGAGTTTTTATTTTATTTTATTTTATTTTTTATCTTCACTAATAGCATAAGGAATGAATAATTTGACGCTTCTCTCTTTTTATCTTTATGCAGGAGTGGCTACTGCTTTTGCTGCAAGAGATATTCTTGGCAATGTGTTCAGTGGTTTATCTATGCAGTTTTCGAAGCCCTTTTCAATTGGAGATACTATAAAAGTATGTTGATTTAGTAGGTGCAACTTAATGATTGGTTTGTTTTATTTTTTATTGGACAATTATTTTCTGAAAAATTTGCACAAATTGCAGGCTGGTTCAGTTGAGGGTCAAGTGGTGGAAATGGGTCTTACTACTACGTCATTGCTGAGTGCCGAGAAGTTCCCTGTCATAGTGCCAAACTCCTTCTTTTCTAGCCAGGTGAGCTTTCCTTTTCCCCTCTTTTCTGGTGTTTCTGCACATCCTTACTCCCCTAGATGCGTTCACTTCAGCAATGCAGAGTGAGAATGAGAAAGAAATAAAACAATTGAGTCCCACACTTTATAACCAGTGGAACCTACTTTCTCGTTTCTTTCTCCGACTGCATCAAAGCAATGAAATGAAGAGAGCCATATCTGTTCTGAACTCTCAAACATATCTGTTGCCCATAGTTGAATCTACAATTTTAGCCCAGAGTTTACTCTTTTCTCCATTGAATCGTCGAGTTATAATTGTGTTGATTGATTTTCTTAGCAATAATTTTAGCAGCTTCTTGTTGCTTAAATATCTATGTATGGTTCTGTTGTCCTCCATCTACTGAGACAGATTCCAGATTGCAGTGATATTTTCCCTTCATGGCAATTTTTTTAATCATAATTTGTTTGTACTTCATTAGAAAAAGATAAATTGAATAAATTAGGGAAGAAATAAATGTTGGCATGTGCATGTATTTCAAAAGAGGATATGAACATTACCATGTTCTGCTTCTTAGTGGTCAGATTCCGCTGGATATTGTCTTCAGATGTGTCTAACCATTCATGTGATCAGTTCATAAGCTGAGGCTAAGATGTCTGATTTACTTGCTTGATTGCACCCATATTATAAATTATACTTTATAATTCGGGTTGTTTTTTGGGCTTTAATATATTAGCTGGGAAACTTCTGAAGAGGATATGTCATATGTATATTTTGAAGTTTGCACCTCACATTCACACGAGCATGGGCACACAAAAGCTGCCTTGTTTTCTATGGACATTTTTGTTTCTAAAGCTTTTGAGCTTGAGATTATGATCAACTTACTGCTTCAGTCATCATAATTATTGCCTTCATTTTCCATGCAAACTTGGCAGGTTATAGTGAACAAGTCCCGTGCTGAATGCCGTGCCATTATTACCAAAGTTCCTATTCAAATCGAGGATTTAAGTATGATTCCCCAGATATCGGACAGTGTGAAGAGCATGCTAAGATCACATGCAAAAGTGTTCTTAGGAAAAGAGGTTCCTTACTGTTTCTTGTCGCGTGTAGAAAGTTCATATGCAGAATTGACACTTGGATACAACCTCAAACACATGGTACCTCATCCTTCTAAATCCATAATTATCTTGTTATTTGCTCAATGAACGCTTTTTGTTCGTAAAATTCTTTTGAAATAATTATTCTCATGTGACTTCAAGTACGAAATATTGGCATACAAGCATATTGAAACACAAATTGCCAGCTAGGAAATACAATGCAGAGATGTTATAATTATCTTTGAAATTATCTTTCATTTTATGTTGGCTTCACTGCATTGTGGTTGAGATTGTTTAACTTTTTCCTTATCTTTTAGTTCCTCCTGTTTCTTAAGGAAGTTTTAACTCTTAATGCTTTTCAAACAATAGTCAAGTATCTTGTTTTCTGTTTTTTGCACTATGTTATCTAGTGCTGTTTAGGGCAATCTTTTGTTACTTAGGGAATAACTCCATTCTCAACTTCCATGTGTATTTTACTGTACATCTTTTTATCCCTTGTTGTTTACCTGAGTTTTCTCTTCCTTACAGGGCAAAGATGAGTTATTCGCTGCAGAACAGGACATTCTTCTGCAGGCAGTTCAGATCATCAAGAATAACGGGGTTGCACTTGGCAGCACATTGCAAGACATGCCTAATAAGTGACATGCTCTGTACAAGGCCTGCAGGGATATTAATTTGCTATACTTTGGAACCAAATGCAGTTTTGTAATTAATCCTGGTTGAATCTTTCTAGTTTTCGAGTTGGGTCATTTGGCTCAGGTTTTAATTTTTGTTTACTGACATTGTAAAAAAAAATTACATTAATATTTGTCATCCATTCACAAATGAGAACCATTACCTGTTTTCGATGGGAAATTTAAACTCTAGATGTGATTTATTTATATTTCAATATGCATTCTTGACCCTTTCCAGAGCTGAATTTATTTCTCAAACCAAAACAACCAAGTTCACCCAATTTATTTTACATATGAACTTAATGCTTGTTTTAGCTTGATCAACTATAACTTGATTTAAGATTTGATTTTGTGTGCGAGAGCGACATCATTGAGTCAGATCTAGATCGATTAATCTGATACTTCCTAACTGCTTGAGAGAGAGTTCGGCATATCGGTCGTTTTAATATCCAAAGCTACTCCGATTCGCTTTATTAACTGTGCGTGAGAGCGACAATTAATATCGGGAATCGAATGATCTTCTCATGCTCGAGAGAGATTAGTAAGATAAGAATTGGTGGCGAGGAAATCAAGAATTTGATAGTTCATATGCATTGAGTTAACGGATATATGAAAATCGTAGTACGAGTTAAATCCTAGCAATATTTCTTATATGATTTTCATTTAGTCACTTTATCGCTTCTTTTAATTTATTTGCTTTCGGAAATAAATTCACAAACCAACCAACCATCTTGTTTAATTAACGAAACTTAAGAACGATTTTATATTCACAACTCCTTATGGATACGACCATACCCGCACTATACTGCGATTAAATCCCCCTCGGGATTTGAAAGTGATAAGGTAGGTGAAATAAATAAACTTTCAACAGCAACCCCCTTAGTGCTATCTCAATATCCTTTGCAGCAAACAGTAGAAACCTTTGCAACGAGGCCCCGTACCACTGAAAGTACTAGAGAGAGGGCTTGGAGTCTCTAGAAAGAGAGTATGACACCATCCTATCTGTGCATGTATGCCAAATCCCATGCCATCTGGCATGAAACACACGTCATTCGGTCTCTTCAGCCCCCCTTTGCATCCTTCAATCATAGGCAGTCGATGTCAATCGGTATCCGAGGTATACACTAGGCACCACCGAACTGTCAAACCACGCGGTCCGCATGGTGCAACTCAACGATAACGAAGCAGATAAGGAAGGTATTTGATGCCCATATCACTTGCTCGTCGTTTACCCTCCCAGGTATCATCAAATTCACATCAGACTCATTATATGGCACCCAAATAAACTGCAAAATTAATATAAAATATATTTTAGTCTCAACCATAGAACCAACGTATCATAAATGAAATGATAATTAGAAACATAAAAAAGTAATTTGTTTGGCTTACCCCGTATATGCCAAGTTGGTCAAGTTTGCCACGATAAACAGCTAGTCAATCCTCCTTTTGTTGGTTTAGTGGTTATCTTACCATAACTCCAGTTACACAACAAAAATACAATTTTGTGTTAGAAATTAATAATTCAAATACATTACTATTCATCAGCTAAAAAAATAAACTAAAACATTTATCGTGTGTACCCTACAGCCAACAGGGACATAGTAAGTCTAAAGAGATGGGTTAGCTGGGGAATTCTCATCCATGCTCATATGTACAGCAGCACAACACAACCTCCAAGCTCAAACACAATGAATTTGGTAGCGCAACACAACTCTTGATAAAGAGTTGCTTAGACTACTGACTCCCAACTATATGTCCCCGTCTTCGTCAAGTCCTCAAGGAGCGGGAGAAACTTCAGGTGCACCCGATTTCCCGATTTGTCACACAAGAGGAACCCTCGAATCATGAACAAAATGTACTCCCAGGTGCACTGCATAATCGTCAGCTCATCTACCTACCCCTGCTAGTACAATCAAAGGTACATGGATTGGACCCACTTAAGGTAGACACTGGCCCCCCTTTCTGGACTATTGCGGGAGACTTTCTCCAAGTATCTCCTAACGCAGCGCTCACTAATTCCTGCCCTCAAAGTGAGTGGTGTAATGTAACATCCTGATTTTTTCTTAGAGAAATAATCGTAAACATAATTATTAAATTAATTTTCTAATCATGATTAGAGAATTAAGATGGAAAATTATTAGGTAGAATATCCTTAGGAAATAAAACGTGTCGCTCTAGGAAGTTCGTCAGACAACCGAACAGCCGCTGTTCGCCGATGAAATTTTCCAACGCGTAAGAGGTGTCCGTGAAAATAATCTCCCAGAGAAAAATTCACAAACACCTTTAAATATTAATACCCTTAGGTAGGGGGAATTAGAGGGTCGCAGTGGTATAAACGAAATATTTTTTGGACGACCGTGCGCGACGCACCGACACTGCATGCGATAAAACACGAGCGAACAGGAACTGGAAAAAAAATGAAATCTCAGCAACTAAGAAGAGGGCTGCACGGTTTTGAAGGAGAATTTTTGACCAAAAACATAATTCCCCAAAATGTGCTTCCAAATTCCCATCACCATACTTTTCTTACTTACTTCACTAAATCACATCACTACCCACACCCATGCCCATACCTCCTACTATTCATCACATTTTATTTATTCTAAAAATCAACTAATTTCCCTCACAAACAGCCCTCCAAAAACCGAACCCCTCCCCCCCAAAATCTCAAGAAAAACTTCCTCTTCTACAATCCTCCATAACCACACCTCAAGCCAAGCTCCAAGAACACCACTTTGTCTCCAAGAAAGCAAGCATTCTTGCCATCCTTTTTCACCCCCAAGAACCGAAACTACACCCCCAAAGTCTCCTCATCCTAGTTCTCATTTCTTACATTCACAACCAAGAGGAACAACATCATCATCCTCTTCATTATGCAATGGTCTCATTTTGGAGGAAGGTGACATAAAGCTTTAGGAACATCAAGGCTTGTGGAACTTCACTCCCAACTCCCTTCACCAACTCTCTTGAGAGGTGGGTAACTAGCTAAAACCATCCCTTGATGGTTCTATGCCTCTTGCATGCTTAAGTGATTTATGAGTAAATACCCATAACATGTGTTTTATGCCTAAAAATGAATTTTCTTATGTTATTAATGATTTGATTAAAATGAATGTGATTTTGAATGGTTGAAATAGGTGGGAAAAAGGTAGAATGTATGATGTGGTCACCCCCTTGGTGATCTAAATATGTGTATGTGTGAATATGTGATAAAATGTGCATTTATGTGATATATGTTGAGATAATGTATGAGGTGGGTAAAAATGTGTCATTATGTGATTTGAGGATGATAATATGTGATTTATAAATGCTGAAGTATGTGCAAAAATGTTATTAGTGTTGTACATGGAAGGGTTTTGAGGAAAGGTGACATATAGCAAAAATGGGGTTTTTGGCATAAAAGGGCAAAATTGTCATTTCTGTAATTTCGGGTATTTAGACTAAAAATCTGGGTTTCTTTTTATGAAAAATGGGTCCAGAGATATCAAAAACCTTGGGGTCAAGACTTGAGTCCACTGGAGTGTGGTTAACTAAAATTTTGAAGGAAATCGGTTTTATGGGCAAAAGTAGCATTTTGATCATAAAAGGGGCAAAACGGGAATTTCACATCTTGGAACTGAAAAACTGGGTTTGTTTTCAGAAAATATGGGTTTATAAATATCAAAAACCTTAAGGGCAAGTCTTGAGTCCATCGGGTTTTTGAGAACAAAAATTCTAAAGATAACAGGGCGTTTAAGGGGGCAAAATGGTAATTTTGGAAAAAAATGGTAGAATTGTAATTTCGTGGTGCAGAGGTCAGAATCTGAAATTTTAGACATGAAAAATGATCTTCAGGCTATCAAAAACCTTGGGGATAAGGTCTTGAACCTTTCCGGTTTCTGATAACTAAATGCTGACAGGAAACAGACGTATCTTATGCTATCATAAGGAAATAATATACGTTATGTGATTATGTTTTATATGATTATGTTGTTTATGGAACAAATGCTTGGATATGCTATGTTAGGTTTAGCAAGTGATAATATGCTCCCCTATGTTTATGAGAATATGATGAATGAATGAGTTATGTTATGATGATGCATGTAGAACATTTTCATGAGGTATGTTTATGATGAATGCATGAAATATTTGTATGATGATGTATGTGGAACATTGCATGTAGAATATGTATGTTAGGAATGATTATGCCATAATGCATCATGAGAACTAGAGGTCAATCACGTAAAGTTTAAAGAGCATAATTGAACCTTAGGGAACAAGTATATAGTTATATGATAGGAATCCCTTCTCTTGGCACGTCTACGGACACGCCCCTCACCAGTCCCAAAAGGGTGGATTGGTAAATGATGCTACCTCACCAAGTCCCAAAAGGGCGGACTGGTTAAAGAAGTTAATGGCATGATGATGAGATATGATGATGAGTATGCTGAGAAATGATGAGAAGTGATGACGAGATGAGATATGATGATGAGATATGAGTCCCCGCTTGGTTACGTCAAAAGGGTACAGACTCCCACCTCCCTACTTGTAGGAAGGGTAGCCAACTTGATTGGCAGCGATGGTCACTAGACCCCATCGGTGGTTAGCAACCACTCTGGTGTGAGCGCAGCCGGGTCGTCGTCAAGTTGGGAACAGAAGTGGTTGTAGCCGTAGGCCACGGTTACATGAGCGCAGGACCAATGTATGAAGAAGGACACTACCCCGGTTCACTAGCCCAACCGGAAGCGTAAGAGATCCCCATGTTCCCCAAGCATGAGCATATGATGTATGAGTTACATGCGTATATGATGAATGAGTATACGAGTATATGATGCATAAGTATATGGTAATATATATGAGCATGTGTATACCGTCAAGAGAATGCTCGAGACGACTATGTATATATGCGAGAAAAGTTAACAAGCACAAGAACTTAGATAAGCAAGACTAGTTCCCCAGTCACCTAGTAAAGTAGATAAAGTCATTCAGGACCTTAGGCCAGATAATAATCAGTAGGATGTTAGTATGCATGTTCACTTAGAAACACCTGAACGGGGTTGATAAGCGAGAAAAAGAGATCCCTACGCTAAGGTTAAACACTGAGGACGACTGTTCTCACCCCCACTCGCTTATGCTTCCAGGAGCAGACGAAGAGTATGAGGGCTACGAGGAGCCCTATGAGGAGCCGCACGTGGAGCAGTAGAGGACCGAGGACCAGCCAGTCTAGTTTGGCATCAGATGGACATTTTGTTATATTTTGATATATTTTGATATGTATTTTGAGGTATTTGGCTTGTATATGTAAACTAATATGATACTCTGATGGTTGTAAATTGTGATGGACCAGATACTTGTTTATGTAATTATTTATGGCAGTAACGATTATTACTTTTAAGCTTCAGCTCTGTCGTTTGTATTATATGTTTTGATTCACGCGTGACTCATATTTTACAAATAAAGTAATAAATGTAAAAGTTTTAAAATGGTCCATATTTTCCTTACTCTGGTATTTTCGAAAGATAAATAAGGGACTATAAGTAATCCCACCAAATGATTAACAACCTAGTGAGCATTGCGTACTACTCGAGGATATGCAGTTAGTTAGGGTGTTACAAGTGGCCCAATCCTCAGTCCATCCGACAATAGTTCGACCTTCAACGGGAAGGCCGAGTATCACTGCAACGTCTTGCAGTGTGACCGTGCACTCTCCATATGGTAGATGGAAAGTGTGAGTCTTAAGATGCCGCATCTCTACCAGGGCACTAACCAACACCCTGTCATACTGGAATGTTGGAATGATGCGCGCAACATCCCGACTTCTTTATATAGAATTCCCACAGAATTCGATTCAAATAAATTCTTAAAGGAGTCGATTTGAATCAACTCTTAGTTTAAAAAAATTAAATTTTTTTATTACAATCGACTCTTATTTAAAAAAAGAAGTTAAATAGAAGTCGATTTGAATCTACTCTCTATATAGGAAAATTTATTTATTTTAAGAACAACTTTCAAATTTTAAAAATAACTTTCAAATTAGTTTATTTGGGAAAGATGACACTTCCTATGCTTTATTCTTGAAATTTTTCCGTAGTAGAAAGCACTGAAGAAAAAGCACGGGAAGTGGGTACAGATAGAATAGAAATCAAGTGTACCACATGATGTGTCAATTTTTTTTTTTACAAATATTTTTAATTTACAGCAATGAGGGGTTTAGGTAGGTCGTTTGATTAAGGCAAATCAGCATATTATACACGTGGCAAAAATACCAACCTCATATCTTACCTAATATTTTAGTCCCCTTGCTTTCCACGCATGGGAGAAATTTCTTGATTTCTTTTGGTAAATTACTAAATATTCTAGTGACCATATATTACTTATCTTGTACCAAAGTTCTTGCAAATTCAGCAGAACTCAAAGAGGTGTGTAAAGAAAAAAAAAATGGCAGAGAACAACACAACTCATGTGGTGATGGTTCCATTGAGTGCCTTTGGCCACTTGATACCGTTCTTCCAACTTTCCATAGCTTTAGCCAAATCAAATGTCCATGTCTCATTCATATCAACCCCAAAAAACATTCAAAGGCTTCCCAGAATCCCTCCAAATTTGTCACACTCATTCCAATTTGTTGAAATTCCATTGCCATCAGTATTAGGCTCAAATAATGAGCCATTATTGCCAGAAGGTGCTGAGGCCACAATGGATATCCCATTTGAGAAAATGAGGTACTTAGACATGGCATTGGATGAAATGCAACACCCAGTTAGGGAATTTGTTTCAAAATCGAAGCCTGATTGGATAATATTTGATTTCCACCCATGTTGGGTTGTGGACATTGCAAGAGATCTTAATGTAAAGCTAATGTTCTACTCCGTGTTCTCCACTGCAGCCTTGACATTCTTCGAGTCGCTCGATTATTTCATTGGGCATGTTAAGAGGAAATCGAGGGACTTGTTGGTGGAGGATCTGGCATCAGTGCCAGATTGTGTTGTGGATCATTTCCCATCATCAGTGGCTTATAGAATGCACGATGCCATTAACATCCATGCCACAGTGCCTAGAGGGAATCCTCCAGAGTTAACCGGTGCAACTAGGTTTGCCAAGAGTGTTGGTGGCTCAGAAGTTGTGGCTATTAGGAGTTGCCATGAGATTGAAGGTGATTACCTCAATGTGCTTCAGGAATTGACTGGGAAGACTGTCATTCCTGTTGGCTTGATTCCACCTGAGATGCCTGAGAGATATGTTGCTGTTAATGGAGCTATTGGTAAGATTTATTATTTCTTCAATAATCTTGTGAAGAAAAAAAGCAATAGCTTTTGAAATGAGAAGAAAAAGGCTGTTTTGCTTGTTTAAGTTTAATTTTTCAACATTTTTAAACACGCACTTAATTTAATTTTAACTTATGTTTTAACAGGTTCTACTGTACAAGTTTCTTTCGAGTGGCTTGACAAGCAGGCACCCAAATCAGTGGTCTTTATTGGGTTTGGGAGCGAGTGTAAACTGAGCAAGGATCAAATCTTTGAGATAGCTTATGGGCTCGAGCTTTCTGAACTGCCCTTCTTATGGGCCTTGAGAAGGCCCAATTGGGCAAGCAGTGACCAGGACACCCTGCCAGTTGGCTTTGTTGAGAGGACAAGCAATAGGGGGATAGTTTGCATGGGGTGGGTCCCACAGGTGCAGATACTGGCCCACCCTTCCATTGGGGGCTCTTTGTTTCACTCTGGATGGGGATCTGCTATTGAAATGCTTAGATTTGGACTCAACCTTGTTGTGTTGCCCTTCATCATGGACCAACCTCTTAATGCAAGGCTTTTGGTGGATAAGGGTCTTGCCATTGAAGTGGAAAGAAATGAAGACGGGTCGTTCACTAGAGATGGCATTGCCAAATCGCTTAGACAAGCAATGGTGTTGGAAGAAGGGGAGATGCTTAGAGCTAAGACAAAAGATGTTGCTAAGGTTGTTGGAGACATGAAGTTGCACCAGGATTACTTGGCTGCATTTGTCCAGTTTTTTAAGACTGGGACATGGAAAGAGACGGATAAGGATCATCTAAAGTAACATCCCTCAATTTAGAATTGGATCTATGAAATAGGAATAAGTTTTACTTTCTACTTTAATTTATGGGTTTTCTCCAGAAAGATTTTGATTAAACTTAATTCGTTTTGGTCATGGGGGGTATTTTTAAGTCTTGGTGAGTTGCAAGTGTGTATTTCTTTATCCGATTTGGATAGTTATTAATGGAAGAAGTGCAATACTTTCTCCGACTGCATGAGAGCAAAGAAATGAAGAGAGCCATATCTGTTCTGAACTCTCAAACGTTACTAATCAAACTTATCTGTTGCCCATAGCTGAATCTACAATTTTAGCCCAGAGTTTACTCTTCTCTCCATTGAATCGTCAAGTTATCATTGCGTTGTTTGATTTTCTTAGCAATAATTTTAGCAGCTTCTTGTTGCTTAAATATCTATGTATGGTTCTGTTGTCCTCCATCTACTTAGACATATTCCAGATTGCAGTGATATTTTCCCTTCATGGCAATTTTTCTAATCATAATCTGTTTATACTTCATTAGAAAAAGATAAATTGAATACATTAGGGAAGAAATAAATGTTGGCATGTGCATGTATTTCAAAAGAGGATATGAACATTACTATGTTCTGCTTCTTAGTGGTCAGATTCTGCTGGATATTGTCTTCAGATGTGTCTAACCATTAATGTGATCAGTTCATAAGCTGAGGCTAAGATGTCTGATTTACTTGCTTGATTGCACCCACATTATAAATTATACTTTATAATTCGTGTTGTTTTTTGGGCTTTAATATATCAGCTAGGGAACTTCTGAAGAGGATATGTCATATGTATATTTTGAAGTTTGCACCTCACATTCACACGTGCATGGGCACACAAAAGCTGCCTTGTTTTCTATGGACATTTTTGTTTCTAAAGCTTTTGAGCTTGAGATTATGATCAACTTACTGCTTCAGTCATCATAATTATTGCCTTCTTTTTCCATGCAAACTTGGCAGGTTATAGTGAACAAGTCCCGTGCTGAATGCCGTGCCTTTATTACCAAAGTTCCTATTCAAATCGAGGATTTAAGTATGATTCGCCAGATATCGGACGGTGTGAAGAGCATGCTAAGATCACATGCAAAAGTGTTCTTAGGAAAAGAGGTTCCTTACTGTTTCTTGTCGCGTGTAGAAAGTTCATATGCAGAATTGACACTTGGATACAACCTCAAACACATGGTACCTCATCCATCTAAATCCATAATTATCTTGTTATTTTCTCAATGAATGCTTTTTGTTCGTAAAATTCTTTTGAAATAATTATTCTCATATGACTTCAATTATGAAATATTGACATACAAGCATATTGAAACACAACTTGCCAGCTAGGAAATACAATGCAGAGATGTTATGATTATCTTCATTTTATATTGGCTTCACTGCATTGTGGTTGAGATTGTTAAACTTTTTCCTTTATCTTTTAGTTCCTCCTGTTTCTTAAGGAAGTTTTACCTTTTAATGCTGTTCAAACAATGGTTAAGTATCTTGTTTTCTGTTTTTTTTGCACTATGTTATCTAGTGCTGTTTAGGGCAATCTTTTGTTACTTAGGGAATAACTCCATTCTCAACTTCCATGTGTATTTTGCTGTACATCTTTTTATCCCTTGTTGTTTACCTGAGTTTTCTCTTCCTTACAGGGCAAAGATGAGTTATTCGCTGCAGAACAGGACATTCTTCTGCAGGCAGTTCAGATCATCAAGAATAACGGGGTTGCACTTGGCAGCACATTGCAAGACATGCCTAATAAGTGACATGCTCTGCGTGATTTATAGCCGGGGAAGCTTTGTACAAGGCCTGCAGGGATATTAATTTGGTTATGTAAGGGCAAATTTGCCTATTATGTAACGAGGTTAAGAATCAATTTGTCCATTTTAAAAGGTTTGGAATAAAGTGCACACGAACAAGTGTTTTTGCACTTGAAATACTTTATGGAAGGAAACTACCTAGGATAACTAGATCTATTTCCACATTCCAGTCTCAAGAAACTGGACAAATGCTGCCATGTAATCCTGGTGGAGTTTCAAGTCTTCTACAGCTAGAGTAGCATCTCTTGTTTGAATTCTCAGTTGCTCTCCTCCCTCCAATGCCATTGCTTGTCTAAGGGATTTGGCAATGTCTTCTCTACTGAATGACCCATCTTCATCTCTTCCTACTTCAATGGTCAGACCCTTATCCGCCAAAAACCTCGTAGCAACTACGAAACAATACAGCCTGGGAAGCACCAATTATCTTGGCAAGCCTGTAAAATTAAATATTTATAATAATATTTTAATATTTTTATTGATATTAAATTACTAGTTTTTAATAATTTTTAAATTATTTTTAAAATATATGGAACGTTCAAGATATTTTCATGCGTTAATATTTGTTAATTTTTTAAATATCCATATTATTATAAATTATTTAATATTTAAAATATTTTTTTACTCAGACATAGTACGAACATGACTAAAAAAACATTCAAATATAACTCGAACAGGCTTAGACATGGCTAATTATGAAAATTTTTATTTGGACACTTTTGAACATGTGCGACACGTGTGTCAAGCGAGTGTCTTTGTGTGTTAGACACGGGACACAGTTGTCTCATAAAGTGTCTGTACTTCTTGGCCAATAACAATAACAATAACAAGACTCCCCTTGCATTTAAAGGCTCAAATGGACGATACAGACTAAGACTTAACNGCACCAATTATCTTGGCAAGCCTGTAAAATTAAATATTTATAATAATATTTTAATATTTTTATTGATATTAAATTATTAGTTTTTAATAATTTTTAAATTATTTTTAAAATATATGGAACGTTCAAAATATTCTCATGTGTCAATACTTGTTAATTTTTTAAATATCCATATTATTATAAATTATTTAATATTTAAAATATTTTTTACTCAGGCAAAATACGAACACAACTAAAAAAACATTTAAATATAACTCGAACACTCTTAGACATGACTAATTATGAAAAAATTTATTTGGACACTTTCAGACATGTGTGACACATGTGTCAAACGAGTGTCTTCGTGTGTCAGACACGGGACACGGTTATCTCATAAAGTGTATGTGCTTCTTAGCCAATAACAATAACAAGACTCCCCTTGCATTTAAAGGCTCAAATGGATGATACAGACTAAAACTTAACCAAAAAATTGATGAGGGGTGATTTTCTAATGAAAAATTTATGAGGGGGTAAATGATAAAATTTGCAATTTATAAGGGATTAAAAACTAAATTAACATATATATACATTCCACAATTAAATCTCAAGAGACATATACACACATCATATTGACTTTGAAAATAATAATCTTTTCCAAGTTATTGAAATATCACAAATAATAATTCATAATTTTATTGGAAAATATAGACCATCGTTTAAAATTCATAATTTCAAAAAGTAGATTTAAAGTTATATTTCAATTTAACTCAAGATTGATTTTAGAAACTAGACAAAGTAATTGTACAATTCACCCGCCATAGCCAGGTGTGCGACCTGGGTCGGCTCAGATTAGTCGAGGCAAAGCCTTGGATACCGAGTAGGCCACCTAAAAAATTTATACAATTCACGCTATAATTTTCTTGACCATACACAATTATGTTGGAAAAATGAATGAGATGAGAAATAATATGTTTTTCTTCCTCTTCCAACTTAAAAAGAAACAACAAAAATAAAAGAGAAAATATTAAAATTGTGTCATTAGATGCAACAAACATGTTATTTTTAGTATAAGTATATAATTTTTTTAGGAATAATTAAAAATGATCTATACTATACACAATTTATATATATATATATATATATATATATAATTTTAGAGGTGTCCATCACCCTTTAAAATCTATTGAGGCTCCCCGTTAAATACATGTGTTGTGTACGTGTGTAGAGAGAGATAAATATATTTATTATTAGAATCTGCGTAAGGTATATTGAGTACAGAATGAAGAACCGCTGCATATATATATATATATATATATCACATTATAGTTCATATCAATACCTCTTTCGTTGGAAAGAAGTAACAACTATGGGTACGGGCCTAAGACACTTAATTAGACCTGTCAGACGGGTCTGAGGATAACCATTTATATATGTTTCATTTAAAAAAAATATCAAACTTACAACAAGGGGGATTTGAATTAAGACAATTAGTATATTTTTGTAATATTTTATTCAAACTTATTAATTAATACAATTATATTTATTTAATAAAATAAATTCATTAAAATTAAAATGAAAGGAAACCCTAAAACGAAAGTGATGCAACCGCTCACGCTCGTAGCCGCCTTCCGCTGCATCTCTTAAGGAGCTGCACTTCTCTTGTGCCGCCTGCCATCTCCGATGCCTGCAGAGAAGTCCGCCGCGTGCCATTGCCATCTTCGCTGCATGCTGTCTCGCTCACTTCTCCTTCACCTCGCTCAGCTCACATCTTCCTTCTCGGTTCGTCTTTTTTTTTTTTTTAATTTATTTTTAATTTTGGTTTTCAATGTTGAATTGTTGTGTATGATATGGTGATTCTGATTTGGGGATTAGGGTTTTTGAATTTTTTTGCTTTTGTTTTGCTTCTGATTATTTTGAAGGTTGTGGGAGCATGGTGGTCGGGTGAATTGGGGTTAGGGTTTTGGAGATTGGGAATTTTTTGGTGTTTATTTGATCACTGTGATTTTGAATTTTTTTCCCTCCAATTTTTTTTTAAAAATGTTGGATTGTTGTCTGTTGTTCTGGTTCTGGGAGATTTTTTGTTTTATTTATTTTTATTTTGTTCCTCATTTTTTTGGTTATTACATTATCATGAACAAGCTGGTTCCCGGTTTGAGTTTTTCTTTTCTGATTTTGAGTTTGAGCTTTTGGAAGAGTTTGTGAGCTTCAATTGCTTAGAGCTTGAATTTCTTCAATTTCATATGGTTATTTTTGAATGAAAAAGTTTAGAGTTTCAATTTCAGCATTTAGAGTTTCATTTTGATATGTTTAGATGCTAGAAGTAGTATATAATATAGGTGTTGATTTAAAATGAGAAATATAATTTTATTAAAGATGAAGTTTAACATTTGGTTTTACTATTAATAATCCTTGGGCACTTTCTTGGACGATAATATGTATCATACATAACGTATGCTAGTTTTATTCATCCAATCTGATGTTATGAAATGTCAAATATGTATCTTATGGTGTTATGATGTTCTTGAATGCAATGTCAAATTATGTTTAAGGTGAAATTTGTCTTTATGTTCTGCTATGGTCTTATTCCAGGCATCTCTAGCTTATGAAAAATTGAACACTAAGCATTGAATGATAGAGCTATTCAGGTTTTCTTGATCTATTTCTTTATTATCAAACTCACGCAAAACATAAATTGTGTTAGCTACCCTACATTCATTACTAAATGTGAGCCTTGCAACTTTTGCATTTAAACCATTAATTTAGATAGATCACTAAAACATGTTCTACGAAATCGTTCAAGTGCTCTGCTGCTCTTATTGTATCTATCTTCAGTTCCTGCAGAGTCACTTTCTCCAGTAAATTATGTATTTATACTATAGTTACATTTATTAATTAATTGCTTCAGTTAGCCGCGCTTTCATTTTATTTTATGTATAGGGTAGCAGAATCCCTGCTAATGTGCTACAGCATTTGGTCAATAACTACAAATCTTTTCTTTTCTAAGTTCCTAGCTTCAGATACAACTTCTTTTGATACTGATTTTTTGTTCTTCTTTAAATTATTGGATTTTGTAGTCAAGGAGAGTTTATTGAAGATGTTACTATTTTTATAAGTGTTTTTATGATGCTTGAATTTTTTCCCCTTATGATAGTGAGAACCTCGAAGTTCTGATGGGGGTGGTGAAAATGTTAACATGAGGGAAGTGGTTTGATTGTTGTGGCAGGGATAGGAATTTGGTTTGCTATTTCGTGCTCATGGAGCTTGGCAAGTGAATGATAAAGAATTGGAGGGTATGGCTTGTGTGTGCCAAAACATTTCCTCTCTAATTAATTATGTTTGGCCTTGTATTTTTCTTTCAGTTATGTTTTCGTCCTTGTTTTGTATTTGTAGTTGTTCCTGTTTTTGTTTAATATATGGATTTTTATTTAAATATTGGATTGTTACAATTTAGTTTTCATTTATTTAGCAATGTGAAGGCCTATTTAATGTGTGTAAATTGGCCTTGGTAAACAGACTAAAAAATAGTTTTTTTTGTTCAACAAAAAAATAATAGGCTAGCCTAATAGGCCTCAGGCTAGGCAAGACTTCTCAAACAGGTCAGGCCAGGCCGAAAAAAAAGGCCTTTGACAAGCAACAGGCCAGGCTCAGACTGAAAATTAATGACACTGGCTTGGCTTGGCCTGTCCTATTCCCACCCCCAGTAATCATGATATAAAAAATTAGGAATGTGAAGCCAAAATATAAATACACACACATATCACCAAATCATCAAAACATCAATTTTAAAACATTACAATACCCAACACATTCACATAAACTAAACATGGCAATCTCAAGCAAATGCATTTCAACGGTTTCCGTCAAACACTCCTCAACAAATAAGAGCATACCTAATCCCCAAAGCAACAAAAGAGAAAACGAATCGTCCCACACGCCAGTTTAAATCACAAAAACCTAAAAATTATATCAATCAATTGCCCAAATGCTGAAAAGTGCTTAAATTTAAATGAAAAATTGAAACATATTTTTCGGAGGAGAGAGAGGAGCTTTAGGGTTTACCTTGGACAAAAGACAAAAAAAACCTTGATTTTCGAAGTGAGATTAAGAAGAGGGGAAGCTGGGATTTGAAATTGATGAGAGGTTGTGAAACATGCGTGAGAGTCGCCGGAGCTTGGGGTTCTCCGATGGGTTCAATGCGGCAGGAATGTATGTATATTTATATTTTGGCTTCACATTTCTAATTTTTTATATCATGATTACAATGGTTAAAAACCAATAAACCGCTGTCTTGTTCATTGGTGGCTCGGTTGAACTAAAAATATCAAATATACTTCAACTTTTAATTCATTTTTGTTAGTGATACAATGATGATACCTTCTTTAACCAATCTTTTTTTTTTCTTTCTAGTTTTGATTTTCAAGCTTCTTGGTCTTTTGTTTGTATTTGTTGCTTGTTGAACAAGCGTAGTTGGTAGCCAGATTTTTCTGAAATACAGTGTGCTATTACTGGGCATTAGGGAGGAGCCCATGGAGATACAGGCGGATGGTAATGAAGATGCCATAGCTACCATTAAAGACACAAGGCAACAGCTTGAAGCTCGCATAGAGTCGCAACACAAGGCTCACATGGATATGCTTGCTTCGATACAAACCATTATCCCCAATCTTGTCTCCTCCCTTGACCTTTCTCTTAAGGTTGTCTCCTCTTTCAATCATCGCCCTTTTGCTCCCACCCCTTTACTGCCTCCGCCTGATCCAAAACTGAATCCAAAAAAACATATTGAACTAACTCACCGCGCTGAAACCTGCACTGATGGCTCTGTTGAAGCTGATTTGACAAATCCCAAGAAACAAAAGCCCAAAGCATCTCTGGATGCAAACCCAGTTAGCCAGGTCGAATCTGAGAATGTAAATCCATTGGTGGTGGTTCGTTCAATGGTTGCTGTTTGCTTGTTAGGGCGAGTACCCTTCTCGCCAATTGACTCTTCCACTGTGTTGAGGAAATTGGAGAATGATCAGACAGTGACACTTGCGGAGAAGGCAGCACTTCGGGAGCTTGGGGGGGATTCAGGGGCAACACTTGCAGTGGAGATAGCTTTGAGGTCAATGGCAGATGACAATGGCAGTGTTGAACTGGAGGAGTTTGTGGTTAGTGGCAAGGCGAGAATTATGGTTTTAAATATAGACCGAACTCGGCTTCTCAGAGAATTGCCAGAAAGTGCAAACTATCAGCAACCTGAATCAAGTTCTGGAGATGGAAATGCAAATCAAAATCAAGTCCAGCAAGTCACAAACAATGGCACTAATGTTAATGTTAATGGTGGTTTGCTTGGGATGGGAAGGCCAGTTATGAGGCCAATGTCTGAAATGTGGATGCCCCATGGGGACCCTCATATGTCAGGGTTACAACCAATGTATCCAGGACCAAGGGGAGCACCCAGAGTAATGGGCATGATGGGCGCACATAGAAGCATGGGGATTCCGCCAATGCATAGACTCCCATTGGGGCCAAATGCAGCAGGGAATAGTCCTAATTCAATGCCACAAAAACCAAGAACTTTAGAAGATGATTTGAAGGATCTGGAGGCTTTGTTGAATAAGAAATCATTTAGGGAGATGCAAAAATCTAAAACTGGTGAGGAGCTTTTGGACCTAATTCACCGACCAACTGCAAAGGAGACTGCTGTTGCCGCTAAGGTTCGATCGCACTGCCTACTTTAATAGGCTTTTTTGCTTTAAGCTAAAATTCTCTTGTGCTTCTTGCCGACTACACTCCAGCATTATGTACTGTTTGTTCTTACTCAGCTGTTTGTAATGTATTGTTTCAGTTCAAAACAAAAGGTGGTTCTCAGGTGAAGCAATACTGTGACTTACTGACAAAAGAGGACTGCCGCCGTCAATCTGGTTCCTTTATAGCATGTGAAAAGGTTGGTACAAGGACAATAGTTTACCTTTTTTTCCCTTTCACCGCTATGATTTCATTTCATTTTCAATCACCTTGTATTGGTTGAAGTTGGTGTCACATATGGTTTTCAATGCAAACATAACCATGAAAGTTGGTATATTTTTCATTAGCCCTTGTTGATGTACATTACTGATCCTTTTCTTTGCAGGTTCATTTTAAGCGGATAATTGCTCTTCATACTGACATCAATTTAGGAGATTGTTCTTTTCTTGATACTTGCCGGCACATGAAGGCATGTTTGTTACCTGTGATTCTATCTTATCATGAATTGTTTTATCTTAATTTTGAACGTTGGTTTGAGTTGTGTCATTCTTTTGTTCTGACAGACATGCAAGTACGTTCATTATGAGTATGACCCTACACCAGACGTGTCTCCAACAATGATGGGTGCACCTCCTCCTCCCAAACCACTAAAGCCTCTGCGTCCTGAATATTGTTCTGAGGTGGAACTTGGTGAGCCACAATGGATCAACTGTGATATACGTAACTTTAGGATGGACATATTGGGTAAATTTGGAGTAATAATGGCAGATCCACCATGGGATATTCACATGGAACTGCCTTATGGAACAATGGCTGATGATGAAATGCGTACTCTTAATGTCCCTGCTCTACAAACTGATGGACTTATTTTTCTATGGGTCACTGGACGTGCAATGGAGCTTGGACGTGAATGGTTCGTTGACTTGTGTCTGATCATACTCTAATTGTTACTTTGATAATATGCTTTTTTATCTGATTTGCATTACCATTATTAATATTCTGTATTTGGATTGCATATATTCTGTGATACTCTGTGCAGCTTAGAACTTTGGGGATATAAACGTGTTGAGGAGATCATTTGGGTGAAGACAAATCAACTTCAGAGGATAATCAGAACTGGGCGTACAGGTCACTGGCTTAATCACAGTAAGGAACATTGTCTTGTTGGGATAAAGGGGGATCCTGAAGTGAACCGGAACATTGATACTGATGTTATTGTTGCTGAGGTCAGGGAAACCAGCCGCAAGCCAGATGAGGTTTGTATAACATTAAACTATTTCTGATAAGTAATTATTATGTCCTTTAACGCTTTGACTTATTGTATCTCTGAAAAGGTGGTCAATAGCAGTAGTTGATATTGTATCCATTAGTTTTTGTTTTGCAGCATAGCTTATGCTCTCTGTAGTTGTAGTCTCTGTCTTCCTCTTTAATCAAGTTTCTTTTACTACCTAAACGAAGGTTTTTTACATGATAATAGGCTTGACCACAGAAAGAACTTATTAAAATCCATTCATGGCATATTTGTTCTGTTTCGTTTCCACATTTGTGATTGGTTAGTTAAACCTGCAGGTCCCATCTTCTGATCTCTTTCCTTCCCCTTCCCCCCACCCTCCTTTTACCTCTTGAAGAGGAGATAGTTTCATCTAACCTTATATTGATGTTATTGTACTATGCTGTTGTTGAAGTTGACATTATTCACATACTTGACAATTTGAAAGTTTTCCGTATTTATTCCTGCAGATGTATCCACTGCTGGAAAGGATAAGTCCAAGAACAAGAAAGCTAGAATTGTTTGCTCGCATGCACAATACTCATGCAGGGTTGGTTTTCTTAACTGATATATGCTTCTTTGAGTTTTTCTTTCATGATATTGTTAAACTAGTTTGATTGAGATTGAATCTGATGTAAAGTCTGGATTTGGACTGGTTTTTGAGGCTATGTTATGATCAATTAAATGCTTTTCTTATCACGTGGTTTTTGATTTTTGAACTAAAGATTTTAACCTTGTAGTTGTAGGCTTACGTCCAAAATTTCATCTTTGTAGATAGAAATCTTACACCTTTGTAACTGATTATGCTTTTCATTGTTCCATAAGATGGATGTCACTTGGTAATCAGTTGAGCGGTGTGAGGTTGGTCGACGAGGGACTGCGAGCAAGGTTTAAGGCCGCTTACCCTGATGTCGAGGTGCAGCCTGCGTCTCCTCCCCGAGCTTCTGCCATGGAAGTAGACTCTGTTGCTGCCCATACAAGGAGTCCATTTTCCGTCACCGAATCGAAATCCACCACAGTGCAGCTTGCTGAGCCTGCAGCTCCAGAAACTTCCCTTGCTTCAGAAGAGAAGGCAATGGCGATTGATGTGGACATTGGCTAAGTTTTCATTCAGTGAGTCAATCATGTGATTGGTGGGGGCATTTTTCTTGATGAAGCTGAAAGGAAAACAGCATTTTGGCCCTTTATACTAGTGTTAACTTGTATTCTTCTCCCTTTGCTTTTCTTGTAGGAGAAGGTAAGGGTTAGTAGCAAGGTTTTTGAGAAGAAAAGCCTAATATTATTAAGGATGCTTA
This sequence comes from Nissolia schottii, assembly GCA_003254905.1. Classification (NCBI taxonomy): domain Eukaryota; kingdom Viridiplantae; phylum Streptophyta; class Magnoliopsida; order Fabales; family Fabaceae; genus Nissolia; species Nissolia schottii. Next base: position 473,130 of record QANU01028716.1, on the reverse strand, counting down.
TGTAAATTACAAAAGCGTCTAGGGAGTTGTTAATTGTTGAGTGTTGCAAAAGTGTCTTTTGGTTTATGTTGGGATTGAAATCCTCTAAGTTTCCTCTCCCTTTTCTGTCCCTCTTAACAAAATCTGACACAGGTATAATTATGACATCATTTATGATCTTTCTAAAATCAAACTACTTTAAGATCGTTGGTCTTTCTCTACACACGACGACTTTATATTGGATGGACAAGCAAGAAGACAAGAAAGTTAGACTAATGTTCGGCTAATAAATTGAAATGAAATTAGAACGTCGCTTACTTTTTGTTTTGATGGAATGAGTAACCAAAATAGAAAAGATAAGGCTACAACTAAGTGTGTCGATTAGTCAAAAACAGCTTTATTTTTCATTTGTTTTTGTTAAAAGTTGTTTATTTTTAATGCTAGAAGAAAGTTACTATTGTGGGATTTTTTTTTCAAAGTATATTTAAATATCTTTTGGGATGTTACTTTTAAGATATAAAAATTTATTCTATTTTTAAGAATAAATTATTTTTAAGAAATTTATTTACTCAAGTATCTATTACTTTTTATTTCCATGAGAGGAGTTAGAAATATTTTATTCTCAGGTCTTGGAATGAAATTATTGTGTAAAAATATTAACTTATCCTTACTATTATTTAGTTAAGAATAATTTATCTTCATTGTTATTTGGTTTTTCTCAATTTTTTTGCTTAGTGTTTATCTTCTCACGGTGACAATATTACAATAATTATATTTTATGTTTATGGTGGTGGTGGCTATCTTTTGTTAAAATGATGTGATAGTTATTTTTTTTATTTTATCTTTTTAGTGCATTATTTAATTAATTTAGATGAGTTGAACATTTTAAAAATGAATTTCTAACTTTATGCTATTTGGTACAAGTTAATTTTTTCTTTTGAAAATTTATAATTGTTTATTTTTATTTTCCAAAAATGTAATTTTTATTTTAATAATAATAATAATAGAATTATACTTGTTAATAAGGGTATTTTAATAATTAACATATATATTCCTAGGAATATGTAATATTAGTCAAACTTATTTGTAATTTATTCCTAAAAATCTAAAAAAATATTAACAAACAATTTTTTTAAGATGCTTGATAATAACATTCTTAAGTATCACATCCTAAAAATGTGATTCCCGACAATAAAATTTGGTACCTCGAAACAAACGCCCATTATAAAATGGAAGATGTTTGGTAAAAGAAGAAAATTAATCAATAGGTTGAACATACAAAATAATTTTTTTATACCATTCAAACAACAAAAAAATTATTTGTTAGTTAACATATCCGCACATAGATTAACGTTTACATAATTCTTAAATAATTAATTATATAAATAAGTGATTTTTTTATGCATATAAATAAGTGATTATTAAAATAAATTTAATTTTATAATATTTTTGAACCAGTTAAAACAAACTTCTCTTTTTTTTTTTTTTTATAAATTGTGTTATTGGGTTACTCGGGAACTTTAAGAAGCTCTCTCTTTAGGTTTATTCAATCACGAAACCATAGCAAATCTGAAGCCATGACTGAGTCACATTCGAGCAACTTGGGAATTAGGAGCGGTTAAGAAAATGAGACGTGTGATGGGGCTAGTGATGACAATTTGTATAATATATGTGGGTATCCGCCCCTAATCCAACCTAATGAGTAGGGTAAAAATTTGTTTTTTAATTGGTAATTATTCAAAATTATCAACAAAGGTTAAGATAGAGTTAGAATTTTAATGTACTTATCCTGATCATACATGCACTCTATATATTATGTTTTATTTTTTGTTATATTTTTCTTTGTTCTATTATTACATTCAATTTTTTTTTTGTTCTTCTCCACAATTTTCTTTAGACGGTACTTATATTTTCACACTTCATTTCCTTTTATAAGTTTTAAACTCTACTCTTTTTTTGTTGAGGTCATTTTTCTGTAACTACATCCAAATTTTTTTGGGTACATAATGTGTGATTTATAAGTTTCTTTTATGTGAAACTATTTTTTAAAGACCAATGTCTATACGTATTTGTTTTGTTATTTTTTTATATAAAATAAATATGGATAGAAGGTGAAAACTATTTTCATTGGTTTGATTCGTATGCAGAAGTTTACATATTTTCACTTTAATATGTCTTGGTTATTAACATGACTATATGTGATTTAAATGTTAATGAATTGTGTTGTTATTTTAAATTATGTTATTCTTGTGCACTAAAATAATTATTCTTTGTAGTTGACACTTATATTATGTTAACATAAAATTATTTTTTAGAAAGTAGCAGGTAGGCTAGGATAAGGATTTAGATTTTTTTTGTGAATAGGATTAGAGTTTTTATGAGTAAAATTCACGGGTAAAATAAAATAATGTTTTTTTTTCTTATCCAACAAATTCAAGGTTGATTCAAAATCTTATCCAACCCTACCCATTGCCATAGTCGTAGATCACATTTATTGCATGAGCTATTTTACATGAATAGCAAAAGTGAACAACAAAGTATGAACAACATACAAAATACAATAAATTTTAATTACATATGGACTCCACATACTTGTTGTATTATACAATAATTTTATCTTCCTATTATATTTTATACATTGTCTATGAATAATTATCCACTTTTGTTGTTCAACTAGAATTTCTCTTTAATGCATGGCCTAAGAACGACACTGTTAAGGACCACGTCAGCGCCGTTAACCCCAACCAGACAGAGGGACTAAAAACAAACTTTGAAATTTTACAGAAACTAAAATTTTACAGGGACTAAAAACTTAATTAAGCCTTTATTAAATTTAAAATTTAAATTACATGGGCCTTTTTTTGGGTTGTTGCTTCTTCATGTTGATATTTTTAATTATTATTTCTTTAATATTCTGTTTCAATTATAATTTTAAAAAAAATCATTAGGAAATTCTTATACCTCTTATAAGAAGGTCTAAGTCAAATTTGATAGTTAGTTAGATTCTTAGTAATTGGATTTATTGTGTCTAAGTACATTGAATTATGAATAAATTAAAAAAAATGAAAAAGGAATTAACATTATAAAACAGAGGAGTACAAATTTATGAAAATCTTCATTCTTTCAACGTATTAATAATTATTTAATACGTGTGCAAGCGTAACGAAGGCTTTATAAAAAAGTCTGCATGTGGAACTTATCTGTTTGAACTCTTATAGTGGTACACGTATCAAAATATAGCAAGATTGCAATTGGTTTAGTTTTCAAGTTATTTCTTTTGTATTAGTTTGCCTTTTGTTATAGATTATGCAAGGATTCTTTGTATTGTATATATTCCAATTGAGAAACAACAAGCTAGTAATGTGCATTCTAGAAGAGACACATATAATAAAACAGTCCCAAATTGATTCCATTGGACTAATTAAGAATGTTTTCATCATAGCAACATAGATTCTGATCAATATTCATATGAGATGCACTAACTATAGCTTGTCACTTTCGGCCAATCCCGATTCATACATGATAAGGACTATGAAGTATGAACCACATATATAATATTATTATCCTTAATTGTGTTATGAATTTTGGACCATAAGGAATTATGCTTATTCCATAAGCGACCAAAAATTGTTTTTTAATCGAATGTGTATCTATTTGTCTTTATTTTCAAACTACTTAATCCAAAAGGGATTGTCCTTTTGTTGAGACAAATTAATGCCATCACCTACAATATCTACAAGAATGGGCTCGTCATGGTTTTGATACAGAAAGGGCCAATATTTGAGGTTTAGGCCTGGGTGAGTGCAATCGCGACCATTGAGGTTAAGATCTCATAATAAAACTTGAAATCTTATTTTAAGAGTTTAAAGAGTTCAATTGATTATTGACAGAAAAAATAATAATAATAGAGATTAATCAATCTCATTATTACCATTTATATTAAACTATTCTACGCTTTAAATAGTGTTATAATTTTATATTTTTTTTTACTTATATAATCATATGTAAGATTTCGATTTTAACAACCTTATTGTGACCCTTGAATAGAGCAAAAAAAGTGAAATACTTCATATGCTCCTAGAAGGCAATTAAAAATGTAGTAATAGATAATAAATAATGCTATGTGTACAACAAAAAAATGTACATTAGTTGTACATCAATATTACAAATGCGTAAACATTTCAAACACAGATAAACAAACGTTACAGAACCAATAAACAAACATTTTTACATACGGGAGAAAGATAAAACGGGACCCATGACCCATTGAATGCCAAAAAGTAAGTGTTACACTTTCCTACCATCACTCACTCTAAAACGCATGTACTCACACTCTCACTTAAACAAATATTACAAAACATATGAACAAATGTTAAAGAATAAATAAAGAAACATTATCAAATACAAAATAAAATAAAATGGGACTCACACCAACTAAATAATGAAGAATAAATGTCACACTTTATCTCCTGTTCCCCCACCTTGTCTCTCATAAACAAACGTTACACCATAAAGCATGTCAATAAAAAATGCTAAGTTATCAAACTTCATTGAACATATCGAAACATATACACGTTTTCATGTCAACTGTAATGAAGGTAGGTCACTCCAGGTATGGTTGAACTCCAGATCTTCTTGAATGGGTCACTGGGCAATGGTGTCGGTACTTGCAAGTACTATGACGCCCAAGTCAGGGTTTACAAGAAATAGGGTTAAATTATTAGAAATCTTGATTACATACCGTGGTCGTAATCTTTTATATATGTGGAGCATCCTATTAATCCCTTAGATTAAGCGATTTGCTCATGATAATTTCTCTCTAGATTCGAGTTATTAAACTGGGTGAAAACTAGTTGGGCTTCGAGTCCATGATCCATGGAGACATTTTGAGACTCAATCTAACTTTTTGAGGACTGGTCCACAACAACTAAAAGCATACTAGTAATATAAATCAAGCTCACATGAAATCTTGATTATATTAGTTTAAGAACTATTACTATAAGTAACAATTTATAAATATTTTAAGTTTGTTATTAACGAATAACAATCACTTAATAACTATTTGTTTTGATAAATTGTGACTCTTTAAATAATGTTTCCACAAAGAGTTTGTTAAAAAAGTAACCTACTTTTGAAAAACCATTGACATGACATCAAAAGTTTTATCAATAAATGGTTATTGTTGCATATTACTAATTCGAGCTTTGTCATCTCTATTTCTTAAAAAATAAAATGAATTGCAATTCAAGATATATATATATATATATATATATATATAGAGAGAGAGAGAGAGAGAGAGAGAGAGAGAGAGAGAGAGAGAGAGAGAGAGAGAAGCCTATTGCTCATGCTTTAAACTCATAAACAAATAGGCATGTTAGAGATATGAAATTATTCATGATCATATATATATATATATACCTCTTTTAAATTAGACGAGTGATAAACAAATTGATTTCCTCATTATAAAAATAACACAAGTTTAATTTTTGAAAACGTCTTTGTTGAAATGAGAGAATAATCGATAGCTCCCTATCTATTAGAATTATAAGAGCAATATCTCCCACAATTAAATTGGATATGATATCCACCAAACGCCTCTTAATCCACTTAATAAATTAACTAAACTAGAAGTGATGGCTATGATTAACATCTTGACAATTATCTACAAGTGTTTTCAACTTTATGGTATATTCTGCCCTGAGCATGAGTAAAAGTTATGTGCGCCCCGTGAAGTGGGACGGCAATGGTGGAAGGGTGGCGTGCTCGTGAAGGGGAAGTAGACGCCCATGAGAGCCAATTGAGAGTGAAAAGTGAGAACTTCAACAAAAAGGGGTAGGTCCCACCAACTGTGTATTCCAACACTATACTCCAAAGTTGCAACCACGCCAACCCAATTACTCCCAAGTTAGGTTAGGTTTACTTCTCTAACGTGAGAATTCTTTATTTATTACTCTTTTATTTTGTTTTAAATGCTCAAAACTAAAGAATAATTTGTTAAATGCATAAAATAGTATGAATTATCAAGATTATTTTTGTATAAAAACAATAAATTTCTATTACTAATATAATTATAACTCTCTTCACATCTATTATGCTAATAAATTTTCTCTTACAACTATGCATATGAATGGGAAAAAATAAGTAATTACACTTAAATATTATAAATGGACAGATATTTTAGAATCCTTAAAAATAAAAAATAATCGATTAAAATGGAATGAAGAGAGTATTGAATAAAATCTCAATTAGGTGTGCATCCCATTAAAATTATTTAATAATAAATGAATATTAATGAGTCAACACATCGCAAAAACAATAAATACAAATAACATTTTTCCGTTTTCTAAAGAACATTAATTCATTGTTAGTTTCACTTTACCTCCACTCTTTTTTACATTGCATGTTGTCTCTCTCCGAATTACATCGTGCAACAGCATAAAAAAAATATTACATCATATCTAATCGTATAGATTTATAAAAAACAAAGGAAGTGCTTTTCAATAACATCATTTAGACGCTGTTTTTGACATTTGGATGCAGAGTTGCTAAAATTCTATATTTAACTCGTAAATTTGTACTTTAAATATTGAGTCAACTATCGCATAAAAATTTAAATTTAAGTCAACTCAAGTTAATGCAAGTAAACTCACAATTCACTATTTTAATCAAAATATAACTTTTGTTCTCAATAGAACTATCGACATTCAGATTTTATTATTAGAAACTCAACTAGCCCAATTCGACCAGATCAGACTAAGATTCTTGAATGATATAGAGATCTTTCAATGAGAATTTTTCTTATTATCATAACTTGAACCGAATGACTCTCGTTAAGGGGCGTGACATCACCTATCGCCCCTTAATTAATTGTACAAATCAGTCATCTTTAGTTAACATTTCATAGTAATGTGACGCCATTGATTATGAAAATCAGGCATGGATTTGATGGAGCATCCATGAACATTCAAAATTAGCATACCTAGCTACCTACTATTAATACTGTAGTATCTCATGTGTGTCTTCGTATGAACTGTTTTGTTAGGACCAGAAATTTGCGGGTTGATTGATAGGGTTGGATACGAGACTTTGAATATTTGACAAGGATTTCAAATTGGAAATAAACTAAAACATATTTTAATTTTTGTTTTAGGTTTTATGATTTCATGTATAAATTTATGTCTAGGCAAAAGAAAAACAAAGATAAAGAGGAAAATGGCTTATTATATTGATTAATTGAATATACCATCAATTACAGAAAATGTAGGGTCATAATTTCAGCGAATTTATATGTAATTGTCTTTTTGAAAAGTGGATTAGACTCTTTATATTCCTTAACATGTTGTGCTTAAGAGAAAATACCTTCAAAGCAAAAGGAAAAGAAACGAAAAGAAAACAAACATGCACTCATGCATTAGGAGAAAAAAATTAAAATCTTCTATTCCAAGTTCCAGCTAATAAGATTTAAAGACTTGCACACAACATTCAACCATCATTTTATTGCCATATCATGGCTCCTAGCTACAACTACCATGTTTCGTTTTTCAGTTAATTAAAATTGATTCTCAAAATCAATTCTAATAAAAAAATTGATTTTGAAAAAATTGAAAATATATTAACTTTTTTTATAATTAAATTTAGAGGAATTATAAAAAAGTAAATCTAGTTACATCAAAATCACTTGAACAAAAATCAATTCTGTTACAATCAATTATACCTTGAGCCAATTTTTGCAAAACAAGAAGCAAACACACACTAAACATATATGTTTTTGTGCTTTCAAGAAATTGAGAATGACTGTAGCTTTTGGGGATTTAAAACAAAAATATATTGCATTTACCAATTTATTTGTATAGAGAGATTAAAACAATCCTTTTGATTGGTTATTTCACTAAACAGTTCCCAGAAAAGCACCCTTTTTAACTTCAAACTCATGAACCTTGTAGCCATAACTAAACTTTCCCTATAAATACTTGACATATAGCTTGACTCTCCACACATACCTCAAAACAAGAAAAAACCAAAGTGCCATTTTCTTAGGATGGAGCTCTTGTGGAAAACTCACATGAAGGTACAAACATAAAGACCTTCTTTCCTCCTTTGTCATTCTATCTATTTTCTAAGTGCACATCTTGAGTGCACATCTTTGAGGCATATATAAAAGAGGCACTATAAGATTGTTGTCTTGTGATATGGAGATCACATTCTTTTGAATCCTAAAAACTTCTGAGCTAGTTGGAGTAAGGTTGTGTAAATTTATTCTATACTATGATTTGTCTGGTTTTTATTTCTATTTTTTGTTTTCAATCTGTTTCTACATTATTTTTTCATGATGTTGTGAAGAAAATAATGAAGAACAAGAAAATCATGTTTACATTGTTTTCTACACGGAACACGGGAATAGAGTCACAGAAATGGTGACTCATAAAATTCATGTCCCGTCGGGCCAAAATTTTGTATCCCTTGTGTCTTAGCTTGTGAAGTACAAAAAAAAATATAAAAATTATGTCCCAGCTTCACTCAACTGTTCTGGTCTAGTGTTTTATCCCTCAACCGAACGTTGCCTTAAAGTTTTTCCTGGAAAATCCCTTAGCCAGATTGCACAGCTACATATATCTTCATATTGCATCAATTTACTTATTTTCCCATGTGTTAATTTTATTTTTACAGGTTATTAGATTAGTTTGTGCAGTCCTCGTGGTGGTGGTGCTGAGTTCACAGGAAGCTGAGAGCAGAAAGGCCAAGAAAACAGTGACAACTTCCTTTGAGTACAGTGCCATAAACTGCAGGGCACACAGTGCCTCACTGGCTGATTTTGGAGGTGTTGGTGATGGCAAGGCATCAAACACAAAGGCCTTTGAGTCTGCAATCAGCAACCTTAGCAGTTATGCTTCCAAAGGTGGGGCCCAGCTCTATGTTCCTGCTGGGAAGTGGCTCACTGGGAGCTTCAGCCTCATCAGCCACTTCACACTTTATCTGCATAAAGACGCTGTCCTCCTTGCTTCTCAGGTACATTTGCTTTTTTTCTTTGCTCATTGTTTTGATGACTTTCCCGTCCGTCGTTTAGACCATGTAGCCGACTCCACTTAGTAGGAAAGGCCTATTGTTGGTCCATGTTATAATAAAGTCTCTTGACAAATTTGAGAATTTTGGAAAGACTTTGTTAGCATTTTTATGTTGTGTGTTCTGTTCTTTCATTTTTTATTTTATGATCTGTTTCTCAAGAATAATCTATTTATATCAAAGGCTAATGCTTACCACCTACAATTTTTCACCATACATCTCTTGGGAAAGGATCAGAGCCTTGTATCCTCAGTTTTTATATATTTTTATTTCCTCACTTTTGTTAACTTTGAACTTAAAATCTTATACAATTTTTAGTATTTCTTACATAATACCCTGCCTTTGATTTTAAAAGTGCGGTTATTCGTCTCCGATTGGTAAAATAATAAAAGGATAATTAGATGTTAATGGTTTGAGTATTAGTATGATTTATAACAGAACATGTGATGTTGTCTAATCGATGCAACTGACTCCATTTAATTGTTGTTGTTATTCTCCTTTAGAGTTTGAAAGCAGAGGCAAAAATTTTGACCCTGATTCTATTTTCAGTGGTATATGAATAATAAATGTTCTTGTTCCACCCATTTGGCTTCATGTGCCATTTGGACAAACCTTTCTTTTTGGCAACATTTGGCGAGAATAACAACTAAGCCTTAAATTACTAGGTCAGTTACATGAATCAAATGACACTACTATATCATAAATAATGTTCTCAACAAGTCATTAAAATCAAAATTATTTATAATAGTTTCGCCTATAATTTTGCTTAGTTTTCCTCTCCATACCGTCCATCTGATCTAAATCATGAGCAAACAATGAAAGAAGTTAGGATTTGATGCTGTAGGCTTTGATTAATTTCATTGTGGAGAACATTATGAGTTTAATTTCATTGAAGGAAAAAATTAATAACATATCCGTGGTTTATAAGTAGTTTTCTGGCCATAGAATTTCTTGAATGTTATCACAGAATAAAAGTAATCTGTTATACATCACTGTCGCATAGACTCATGAGTCATGACTGCACTCATAAAAATGTAGATAGAAGTTTTAGAAGGGATTCAGATAAATGAGGAAAAGATGTTCCAATAAATGAAATGCATATTGGTCACAAGGTTCCTCACTTGCTACCGTTACAAGAAAAATTTAAACTACCAAAGCAATGTTGTTAATTAATTCATGAAAGCAATACACAAACTCCTTAACCTATGCTATGATTCCCTAACAATTGTTTAAATCTCTTTATCCTAGCACCTTTTGGCCTATAGCTCCTAGACACTAGCTCTTTGTGTGCCATGGTATGGTCCAATATACCCTTTTTGTCCTTCGCACACAGTTGGAACAGTTCCTTGTGTGGCACATTTTGGCACTTTCATGTGTCATGCAACTAACTCAAAAAGGGAAAATGGGTGCACATGGTCGGGTTAGGCCGAGTTAGACTAGACTCAAATTCAATTCAATTTTTTGTTTGAAACAATTCTTTAACCATTAATCCAATTCAATAATAACTTGATTTTGAATTTGACTCAAAAAGTATATCTTATCAAACGTTATAACCTGAACTCAATTAATGAAGTTTCAGACTAGACCTATTATAAGTTTGGTTTAGGTTGTGAACACCCCTATTAAAAGTTTTCATTGTATTATCATATTAACTAAAGTATTCGACTTTTATTTCAATTATCTCAAAAGCTCAACATATAAGTATATGACCTTTATCACCATTATCTTGAAAATTTGACATATAATATTATATAATTTGATGACAATGTAAAATGTATTTTTATTTTAGCATATCAAAATTAATCTCTTGTATTAATATATTGATTTAGGATATGAATGAGTGGCCTGTGATCAAACCACTACCATCATACGGTAGAGGAAGAGATGCAGCAGCAGGAAGATACACCAGCCTCATATTTGGAACAAACCTCACTGATGTTATTGTTACAGGTATTGAAAAAGAAAAAAGTTGTTAGAAAAAATTATCAAACTATTATTTAGTTAAGGGTTGGTGAAACATTTTCAGCTAACATGTGCTATGCTTCAAAAAAGTTTGAATTCTAGTTCCCAAACTTTACTTACTGCCATGGAATATATTATTTAATTTGTTTTGTCATTACATTTTATATTTGTTCATTTTAGTTCTGTATTATTTTCATTAAGTAAATTATTTAATATTTATATTCTATATAATCTCTTAACCTACTCCAATTCAAATTAGATGGTTAGTTCAACCAAAAAAAAAAAAGATGGTTAGTTATTTGAAGAGAAAGTCGCCCAGTTATTGATGTGACAAATTCTATTACCAAATAAAAACAATATTGAACTCAAATAGGAGGTGGTTGAAAAGAAAAGTGAAACATCTTGATTAATTTGATGTTAAATGATTAGACATTGCTTCAAAGTTACATTTTTCTTCATTTGTTAGATACATACTTTATCTTCTTGTACATGTGATGTGTTAAATGGTAATTTTGTTTTCTTTAGATCAATTTTTTCATTGAAATCATCTATATTAAAAAAATTTATTGGATTTCACTTAATTTAGATCGAGTTGGGTCAATCTCACTACATAATAAAATATTTTTGCTTACAAAATTAAAATTCGAGGCATTACTTAAAAAAAAATAAGTATTGAACAATTAGAACCAAATAAATGTCGCGATCATAAAATTTACTTATAAATTGTTTGGTAAAGTAAATAATTTGAAGTAAGAAGTAAATAATGTAATGATTTTTTATGAGTGTGGATTAATCTTAATATGAAATTATGGTCACTATGATTAACAGGGGACAATGGCACCATAGATGGTCAAGGTGCTTTTTGGTGGCAACAATTTCACAAGAAAAAGTTGAAGTACACACGCCCCTACTTGATTGAGTTAATGTTCTCAGACAACATTCAAATCTCAAACCTAACTCTCCTAAATTCTCCATCATGGCATGTTCATCCTGTTTATAGCAGGTATTTTTTTAAAAAAATCTTAAAGTATCATGTTAAATATATTTTAGATCAAATAATAACTAATATTTTGACATTTTAAAATAAAGGATTCACCACTTATATAACTAAATTGTTCATTATATGGTCTAAAACATATTTAGATGTCACAAAAATTTCTCCATAGTCATAGGTCACATTCATTCAAAGTTTTAAAAACCTTCAAAATCAACATTTGACCTTAGGGGCACCAACATAGTGACACCTATGATTCTTTCCTAATTTCAAACTAATCAAAATTTTCCAACACTATGCAGCAACATTATTATGAAAGGCATCACCATCATCGCTCCTGTTACATCTCCAAATACTGATGGCATCAACCCAGGTCAGTATATATAACTATGTTACAAAATTAAACAATGTTTTCATTTCATTTTATCTAGCTCTTTAGAAAGAAAACTTCACATTATCTGTAATTCTTAGGTATTTATAAAATATTTATGGTTAATTTTTCAATTTTACCCTTTCACAACATTGTAATCACACTAATAATCCAAAAATTGAACAAGATATTCCAGAATAAATGTTTCATAGTTAAGCCCTGATTTCGAGTTCCTTAGAGTGTGTTTGAGAAAATTTAAAACATTAAATTTATTTTAATAATCGCTTATTTTAAAAATCGCTTTTATATATGATCAATTATATGAAAATCAATTTATGCTTTGATATTTTAGCTAAAAAGTGGCTATAAAATAATTTGTTTTGTTTGAATTCTTTTGTATGGTCAAATTGTTAGAATGGATACAAAATAATTATTTATACTATACAACATTTAACATTTAATAGTTATGGTCAAGTTGATAAAAACATAACATTGCATGTATTATATAAAAAAAATTTTGAAAATAATACTCAAAATTTTGCTTTTGCATTTGCTTTTTCCATTGAAAACAACTTAAATTATGAAAATTGGATTATAATTCATTTAGAAAAGTTATCCAAACTAGAGTTTTATTTCGCTAACAACTTTTCACGAAAAGGAAGCTGTTTTCTTAGTACGCATACACAGTGCATATATTAAAGTGACAAATAAAAATGCAACAAAAGAAATGCCATATAATATAAAAATAAAACTTATAGATTGATATTTTTGTCAAAGATGACTGGCATAGTTAATAAAGAAATGATTATCCTAAAATGACGTTGATTTAATTTTCGTTGTCAATGCAAGAGTTACTTTAATAGATAATTTATAAGTATCCATGTAAGTACTCAAATAACTTGGAAACATGCCTTAGCTCTTGAAAAATGACTAGGGTTGAATTCCCCTTAACTTTTTGCTGATAATAAATAAATAAATAAATAAAAAGATTGATGTTTTTCTTTTGCTTTTTTTATTTGTTGTAATTTTCATTTTTGCCCTTTCAGATTCTTGCACAAATACAAGAATTGAAGACTGCTACATAGTTTCTGGGGATGACTGTGTAGCAGTGAAGAGTGGCTGGGATGAGTATGGCATAAGCTTTGGGTGGCCCACCAAACAACTCATAATCAGGAGGCTGACATGCATCTCACCATACAGTGCAACCATTGCATTGGGGAGTGAGATGTCTGGTGGGATCCAAGATGTTAGGGCTGAGGACATCACAGCCATCCACACTGAATCAGGTATTACATGTTTGGCAAGCCTTTATACATAACAAAAAGTCATGTATATAGAATGATTTGGTTAAATAACAGTATAAAAGAAAATTACACTATCAGTGTATAACAATTAAAGTCAAGAATATTAATCTCATAACTTTTCCAAATACGCACCAGGTGTCAGGATCAAGACAGCTGTAGGGAGGGGAGGATACGTGAAGGACATATATGTAAAAGGAATGAAGATGCACACAATGAAGTGGGCATTTTGGATGACTGGCAACTATGGTTCACATGCTGATTCCCATTATGACCCTAAAGCCTTGCCCGAGATCAAGGGCATAAACTACAGAGATGTTGTGGCTGAGAATGTGAGCATGGCTGCAAGGTTGGAAGGGATATCCAATGACCCTTTTACTGGAATCTGCATCGCCAATGTCACAATTGGTATGGCAGCTAAGGCCAAGAAGCAGCCATGGACTTGCACTGATATTCAAGGGATCACAAGTGGGGTGAGTCCACGGCCGTGTGATCTGTTGCCCGATCAGGGGCCAAAGAAGATCACAGCTTGTGATTTTCCTGCTGAGAGTTTGCCTATTGATATGCTGGAGCTGAAGAAATGTAGGTACAGCACGAAGCATGCATAATTAAGTCATATGTGTTAATGTAGTTACTTATATAAGTCTACTAGTCTTCCCCTGATTATGCAGATATTCTATATTTGCTCAATGTTGAGAAGTGAATCATCTTTCAAACTATAGTATTTAAACTGTTTAAATTAAACAGTTTTTTTTTCCCTCTCCAAGTTTATTTAGCTCTTCAATGGTGACATAATCTAAGTTTGCTACTTAAGCTTGTAAAGAGATGGACTAAATGTTTGTTTGGCTCAAGCACAACAAAGCTATCAATCATGAAATTAGGAGATTAATTGTGCTAAAAATTAATTAAAAAAATATACTTACTATTTTGTTTAACTATGGGACGAAAAGATAATTTTACCCATTTTATTTAAATTTTGCTATTAATCATGTAATAACTAATTATACGTATTAGTATATAAAGGATATAAATAATTATGTGTTATCATTTATAATATTATAATAATATTCTTATATTAAAGTTGTTTCACTTAGCTTGCCACATGGCAATAGTTCCTTACTTCCTTTGATCTCTATTCATGTTAGAATTTTCTTACATTTTGATTATTTATTAATTATTTCATATAGTTTCAATTAATTTTTTGTTTTTCATTATTTCATCAGTCATATGTGTTTTTTTTTTTTTAACTTTTCACCTTTTTAATTAACTCACACCTTTTCTTGTACAATAAGTTTAAATTTTAAATTTTTCAATTTTTCTAAGATTATCATTGTAATTAGGAGATTAATTATACAAATAATTAATAAAAGAATACCCTTATTATTTTATTTAACTATAAGGCCAAAAGAGGATTTTACCAATTTTATTTGAATTTTTCTATTAATCATGTAATAACTAAATTTACTTATTAATATACAAAGAATATAAATAATTATGTGTTGAAAAAAATCAAAGTATGAAGAATATCTATGTACTATTTCTTTTGGAGGAAATTTTTTTGTTGTAGTGTTGAGTGAGATATGTCTAATTCATAAAATGAAATGATCCAACTTTTATATATTAATAGATGAAAGATGAGTAAACCTTCAAATTTTTATTGGAGTAGACAACATCAATCAAACCCATCCTCAAGTTCTGAAAATGGTCATATTAATCCTAAGAATTAATTTAATTAACTTTTGACAACCTCATAAACCAATATAACCATATCCATAAGTTGAGGAAGAACTTGAAACCCCAATCACAAATTTGACGGTTTACTTGAAAGGCGACCTCACATCAATCTCATCGAAACTCAATATCTCCAAAGTTTTTCATATCTTGTCGAGAGCTGCAACATCCCAAGTAGCATCCATAACTCAAATTTGTCAAAGATCACTTCACTATGCATATATTACAACAGTAAATTGCAAAAAAGAAAAAAAAAGAAAAAAAAAGAATTTAGTAAATTGGTGGATCAGGATTGAACTTCACAGACTCTCTCCAGATGAGTTCCTTGATATCTTCTTCGGTGAATGTCGGTTGCTCAAAGTCGAAACTGAAAGGTCTGGGGCAAACAGGTTCCTCGTTGATATCATGAAGAGGTGCCATGTATGGGTGGCACAAAGCCTCATCAACTGCAAAGCATCAAAGGCAAGATACAATCAATAACTCAGACTAATGTGAATTGAACTTTAATCCTGCAAAAACTAAAGTGATGTCACAAATCTTTTGAAGACCAAATTGATGTCCGCAACATTTTGGAGAACCGATTCGGTTTTTTACTTCTCATATTATTCCAAGTCATGTACAGCACCAGGAACAAAAAGGCATGCCGATTTACCTGTAATGCGCCTGCTTGGATCAAAGACAAGCATCTTCTCTAGCAAATCAATAGCACCAGGAGACATGTTGGGAAATTTAGCAGAAAAATTTTGCTTTGGACATTGCGGAAGCTGTCTTACGTATCTACGAGCATTATCACTTCGTAGAAATCCAAGGCTGGCGTCATCAGGTGAACCTATCAGCTTTAAGAAAGCAATACAACTTGGAGTTAATTTTAAACCAACAAGATAAGGTTGAAAAGGATCATAGAATGAGACAGAAGGAAGAAGAGGGGGAGCCATAGAGAGCATAATTATTTACTGTTTTTTCCCACAATAATCAGTACATTGTTCTTCAAGCACCCAAATTTCATTGAACTTCAATGCTTTCTCCATTCAGACTTGGTGAAGATATAAGATCCAGAAGGCATATGCTTAAAGTGTCAAAACATTTCACTAATGTGATGCATCTCTTTCTGGTGTGAGATGCCTTAGGGACACAAAGAGTGAAGCTTAGGTTCTTTTCATCTTCTTAATTATACCGTGCTTTTTCTCAAAAAAAAAATATCTTGTGCCACCACAACTGAACCCTTGGAAGACATCATTAAAAGTTCAACCGTTCAAAACCTTAGTAGTAATTTGTTCTTCCCCCAAATCCTTACACTATCAAATCTATAGTATTATTTAGAGATGCATTAAACATCTCCCTTGAAGAAAGAAACAACATTCCCATTTATTCTTTTTCCTTAAATAGAAAACACATTCCTGACTATTTTAGTTCATTAAAAGAGTATTGACTGAAATGATCCAAAGGCTAAAAATAACCAAAGCACGGATGACATATTATAAAATATTGTCACCCAAAATTCCCAATCATGTAGAGCCGTAGAAGTTAGAACTCTAATTTACAAGTAGATCCAGTAATCTGATCTACGATGGAAAAAAAATTCAAACGAAAAAGAATATAATCAGTCTCAAGAGACTTATGTTATCAATTCAATGTCAGTAGTAAACAAATCTCAATAGACTTATGTTATCAATTCAGAGTCAGTAGTAAACAAATCCCAATCAAGATATAGAGCTAATACCTCTGTGATCAGCCTCAGCTGATGAACATAATCTTTGCCAGGAAAGAGGGGTTGTCTTGTCATGATTTCACCAAGTATGCAACCAACAGACCATATATCAATGGCTGCAGTATATTCAGAACAATTTAGAAGCAGCTCTGGGGCTCGGTACCATCGAGTAACCACATACTCAGTCATAAAATCAGTTTCAGACGTAGTTCTAGCAAGACCGAAGTCTCCAATCTTAAGGTCACAATTGGCATTCAGTAGCAAATTGCTAGGCTTTAGATCGCGGTGCAAAACATTTGCTGAATGTACATATTTGAGCCCTCGCATCAACTGGTACAGAAAATACTGAAAAAAGTAGATCGTATAAATGGCTGCAAGACAAAGTCTAAGAATTATGCTACAATAGCCTACGATACTGGATGGAGCCAATTCAATGTAACAGGTTATGTGGGTCACACGCCACCTACTACATTCTGTGGGCTTTAAGGTCCTAGGCTCAATAGGTTTTTTTCTAAGTATATTTTAAATACCTACTGTTACATAAACCCATGAATCAAAATCTCTATTTTAATCAAAAGAAGATTAAAATTGGTAATTAAGTATGATGTAAAGGAAGTGAACTGAATTATACAAATCCAGCACACATTTTTGTATTACAATTTGCACATAACCAGAGAAAGGAGAACCAACGATGAACTAAAACTAAATTCAGTCCTAAAATATCAATCAAATCACATATTTAAGACAGTAACCTAAGGACTGATAAAAACCAAAGCATTAATCATTCCAGTGATTGGTGTTTTAACCAAACCACTTCATTACTGTTGCAGCCAGTCACATCATTGCACGACAGCAAACATGACAGTTTAACAGGAAACAGTGAAAGTGGGGCCAATCAAACTCAGATGGAACCATGTCTGCAATATTTTCCACAATTGAGATGTTCAGCATTGCTATTTAATCCCTTTTTTTTTCTCATCTTCAGTTTGTGCAACAATACAAGTAATACACTATTCAATCCATTAGCTGAAAGATCGTTCAACTAGGATGACATTTAATGTCACATACTAAAATAAATAGTTAAATGCTAACCCGACAATGATCATCAGTCAATGGTTGATTGGAACGTATTATTTGGTGCAGATCCGTGTCCATTAACTCAGAAACAATGTAGACATCATTGAAGTTCTCTCTCTGTGGAGGTCGTATAATATCTTTAATGGACATCACCTGCATAGGAGAAGTAACTGATAAGCGAGCAATCTAATTTACAAATTGAAGCAAGAATATCAAGAAAATCTCATCTGCATCAGATCATTCATCATCTGCATTTAAGCACAAACAAACCACTCTGATAAAAGAATAAGTATGTTGAGAAAATACCACTCAAGAGCAACGATATGATACTCTCTATGGTATAATTTACTTCACTCAAAAACATAACTTAGATAGTTGAATTTTCAGGCCAAAAAGTATAAATCTAGAAATTAATAGAAAATATTTTTTAGTAATATATAAGTAACAAAAAAAAACCAGATTGTGCATCATGCCAGAGAATGCTCCGCGAGTTGTTTGTTGTAAAAGCAAAAAAATGTTACAGATCAAAGCTTTTCAGATGTAACATAAAATGTGAGGAGAAACAAAGAATAAATATAGAAAGGAAGCAATAATAAGACAAATAGGAAAGTTCACAGTGCGAGTCTTCCATAGATGAAAATAAAAAATAACTTTGAGGAAAATATGGCCCTAGATGTTAAAGCCAAGGTTTATCAAATTACATTTTCATGATCCATGTGCCGAAGAAGTTTAATTTCCCGTAAGGTCCTTTTGGCATCTATTCTGTTGTCAAATGCATTGCCAACCTTCTTAATGGCAACTTCCTCATGTGTCTCCGCATTTACAGCAGCACTGAAGCAAATGAAAAATAAAAGATGTTCCTCACATTGCTTGTAACAGAGTATCCAAGTCACACAGATGAGAAAATAGAACCATTCAAACACCAATTTATAAGAAACCATCCCAGAACATACACATGATCCACCATTTAATAAGTCTACAAATTCCAAGAACTATGCTATTAACAGCACCAGTATCATCTATGCACAGAGATACCAGAACAATGTTCTTATCTCATTTTACACTTCGATTCATTTCAAGCAAAATCAAAGCATTTAAGCATCACAAAGTTGGATGAAATCTAGCTAAGGAATTCTGGCTACAACACTTGGATGGCACCATAAATTAGGATTTATAACAAGATTATCTAAGGCAAAAAAATCATACTGAAAATCAGAAACAACGGATTTTGGAGTCATAAATCACAATAATCAGCTCAACATAAAAAAACCCACACCACGATTCAGCTCAGGAATCCCATCCAGACCTGGCAAATTCATCACCTATACAACGTCTTATGGCAGCCAGAAATGGTCTTCGTAATCAAACGAAAATAACCAATTCAATTTTAGCATGTTTGGTTTTTAGGTAGGAACACCCAGAAACAATTATGGCAGCCATTAGAAGTAAAAAAATTTCATTTATAGAAACATGCTAGGATAGAAAACAATCAACAACCAAATGAAGCAAGAACTCCACTAAAGGCACTAACTAACATTTTGAGTCAAAATTAACAAAAGGGGTTTTGACTCGCAACAAAAGCTAATCTTTTCCTTTCAAAGCCAGGTGATCCAAAACCAGAAGATTCAACTAAAACACAGCTCAAATTAACGACTACCCTTTACAGTTTATACCCAAAAAAAAAGTAGGAGCAAAAACAGAAAAAGTGAATTCAACAAAAATAAAAGAGGGATTTTTTTCTGTTTGCTCACCAAACAATACCATAAGCACCTCTTCCAACTGGGCGAATGGGAGGGACATACTTCCTGGAAACCTCGAAGAGGTTGCCGTAGATGTTGTACTGAACATAGCGACCTCCATGAGTGGGTAACCCTTTGATGCTGTGCTCAGCTGATTCAACAGACATGTCTGCTATCTATGTCTCTCTCTCTATGAATATGAGATATGACTATGAAAATGGATGCGTGATCTTCGAAGTTCGAAGTCTCAGAACACGAAAACCGAAAATGGGGAGAGACCCAATTTAGAAAAGGGGGTCAGAGTTGGAAAGGTACTAACTTTGAGGATTTTGGCATTTGGTTTTGGAGACCAGAGAGGGGAGAGAGACGTATATGCGTGTTTTATAAATCATTCCCCCACCAAAAAGAAAATACTATAAATAAATCATAAATCATTTTTGATATTTTGATCTATGGATAAATAATTTGTATTTTTAAGTTACATTTTTTTTGAGAAACGTGGGGAAAAAAGGTTAAATTTCATTTCTATCGATTTTTACTTTAGTCAACTTCATTTTAATAAAAAAGTATTGATTAAAATTATACTTGCAATTTTTGTTAAATAAAAAATTGACCAAAATACAAATTTACAAAGATGAAATTGAAAAAAGAAATTAATTTATATTTTTTTATACATAGTAAATTAACTTTGAACATATGACTTATACATAAAAACTTAATGGTATTATTAGTAAAATAATTGAAATTATAATTTTTATACATCTTATTTATCATTAAAAAATTGGTTTACTTTACTCTCTTTTTTTCATATAATCAAATTTATAGAAATAAGATTTAGATATGGATGATTTAGTGAGACAAAAAATAATTCTAATAAAGAATTTAGGGTAAATTACACAAATCATCCTTAAAGTTTGTAAAAATTACACTTTATCCTAAATTATGTACAAAATTGCACTTCACCCTAATTTTTCATTGCAATTTATCATCAATGATTTGTTAGGTTTTTGTTTCCATTTACTTTTTTAGTGTTTTATGTTTGGTCCGTGAAAACAACGAAAATAATAAGATCATATTTTTTGTTTTTATTTATGTGTTCATTGTTCTTTTATCTTAAACAAGAAACAAATTTTTATTGTTTTAATTGTTTTTACTATTTCTTACACAAGTTTTTAAAAACAAAAAACATATGAAATGAAAATAGAAATGTAACATATTAGTGGTGATTAGTTGCAATAAAAAATTGGGGCAGAGTGTAATTTTGTACATAATTTAAGGTAAATTATAATATTTGCAAACCTCAATAGCAGTTTGTACAATTTACCCAAGAATTTATTATTATTTTAATTTTACTTTTCACACCATTCTAATCGCAAAACTAATTATTAATATTAAGTTCTATAATTATTGCTATGTAAAGGTGACAAGAAAATACATCAAAATTTTTGTAATAAATTCAATAAATGTAATCAAAATTTTGAAATTATGAATGAATGATTTCTCAAATATTTTGCAATGATATCTGTAGTGTGTCAATGACAACTCTTCTCTTTATTTTTTCAGTCAAGGTGTTAGCAGGCTTTTGAGGTGGACATGCTCGTGTGAGCCCGTGAAGAAATCCACAGTTATCTTTTATCTTTTTTCATGAACATTGGTGTCATGCTGTGCTGTCTGTGAATTATGCATTATGGCGTTAGACTTTGCATTGATTTTTATTCTTTAACTGTTTTTATTCATTTTGTGCGGGAGCAATTCAAAAGGGAAAAAAAAAATGGGAGATACGTAAGCATTCCTTTTAGAAGTATCTTCCTTATATTTTTCTGTGTGTTAAAATAAGTATAGGCGGGTAGAAAATAAAAGTCAACAAATAGCTTAGCTCATTCAAAAGTAATGATATTATAGTATTAGTTGTGATAAAATAGTTAAATGTTGTATTACTCCGTTTTTCTCAACCAAGGTTTTCAGCCTCATGAAACCGTGTTTTATTTTTCTTAAGCATAAACAGTGTTATTAAGACTAGAAAAATGAACCAAAGACCAAAAAATAAAAATAAGAATGACATATTATGTGACAAATGAAACATTTTTGAATATATATCTATATATCTATATATATAACATTTTTTTAATCTTACTACAGAAGACTCTCTCATTAAACATTGTTCAAAACTCTTGCTACAAATTAAGTATTCCAATTACTCCAATAATGTACACTCTTATTTATTGGTAGCATGTAGAATTTTTAATTTACAAAAAAATCAGATTTTTTTTTCATTTATTTTTTCTTGAAAGATGGAGATCAATTTTTTATTGTAAGCATGTGCAAGGGTGAACAAAATTGAATAGTACACGAATTTTCCATAATTTATAATTTATTATTGGTGGAGTCAAATTGAGCATGCTGGTGAGCGGGTGACTATGACCTTTCTTAATGGCCTAGTTGATTGCTTAGGATTGAACCTATGTGCGATTTGCGCGGATATGCTTCCTTTTGAATGGTTTGATATTCATTCTTTTGATTAAGGTAATGTTAAAAGATTTTTATTCTCAATAATGATTTTTATATTTTCATTCAAGGGTCATCTATGAAATACATATCGTGACAAAGGGTTATGGTTTGCAGCTTTTACTTCTTTTTTCCTTCCATCTTGCTTACTGGAAAGTAGTTTGAGAATTTTCAATAAATGAGACGTACCAATTTTGAAATATCCAATGAAAAGAATATAATAAGAAAACAAAAAAGGAAAAGTAATTTTTTTGACGTGAGAAAAAGTAAAAAAAACCTACATGTAAAATTTTCTCTAACAGAGAAATATAGAAGTATATATATTAGCCCAACACCATAGACTGCCATGAGCTCTCGGATGACACTGCTAACTACAGTAGCACAATAAAACTTACAATAATATTTCACTGTTTTAACATTACATAGATCAAACCACATATACATTTCACCTCAATAATAATACTAAATATAATAATATAATATAACCTATTACTCATGCTGCGCCTTGAATGAACAAACCAAACAAGATCTAAAAAACCAGAAAACCCCACACCTAGACCCATTACACTAGAGTTAGGCTGCTACATGCTTAGTGGACTACTTGCTTATCTACATTATGCCCATGGAATTGGTCCTTTACAATTTTATCTGGCCTCAGGTTAGACAACAAAGCATCACGGCTAGTCAAAACTACTTGGAAAAATCCATCCACTTCCTTTGTAAGAAGATCTAATCCTTGTGAAAGCTTCTCTGATGCACTGCCTAATCCCTCAACATTCTTCAGAAGTGATTCTGTCTTCAAGGTATCTGCACTACCCTGTATTGTGGGGTACAGTTCCTTCACAGAGGCATCAATTGCTTCCAACTCGTTCAACACAGAAAACTTCCCACTTGAACACCTAACTCTAATCTCCTCATTTACAAGATTCTGCAAACTTCTAAAAGCTGGAGCCCAGGAATACGTGTCGGCCAAATCCAAATCTAATAACTTCTCTGGAGAGGCTGAGAAAGCTGCGGCAAACACGCTGCAAACAAATACAGTCTCCACCTTCACTCCGTACATTGCTTGCATCAAAACCTTACCCTTGGCTGAATTTTTAACCTTGGGCAGATCAAGCGATCCCACGAGATTATCTAAGATGGTGCTGCATTTCTCAATTCTGGGGTTCCTAGAATTAATGCGCTGCCTCCAATCATCCAGTGAAGAACAAGCCCGGATAAACTGCTTTGGAGAGGCGGAGTCTAAGTTATGCAGTGCACACTTAA
Organism: Nissolia schottii; assembly: GCA_003254905.1. Classification (NCBI taxonomy): domain Eukaryota; kingdom Viridiplantae; phylum Streptophyta; class Magnoliopsida; order Fabales; family Fabaceae; genus Nissolia; species Nissolia schottii. Next base: position 449,438 of record QANU01028716.1, on the reverse strand, counting down.
CCGAAAGATTGCATTGGTTCAGACGTGAGATCTCAGAGCTAAATGCGTTGCAAATATCTAGCAACTTCACACTTATGTCCAAGTACACGTCCTTCCATTTGTCATCCCAATCACTCACAGGAAGCTCGAGATCAGTTATAAGGGTTAGTATGTTATTATGGGTTTCACGAAGTGACGTCATAGCTAAAGTCATCCAAGACAAGCTGAGGATTTGATCCTTGCTTTTGGGCATAAGCTTTCTCAGCCGCTCTGCCAATGTTGCCTCAAAGGAATGCAATACTGCAAGAAGTTTTTGAGAAATTCTAGATCCTTTAGGTGATATCATCCGAAAAGGATTACCGAAGGGGAAAAAGGATTTGTGATGGTGTGGATCCTGTGCACGGCTCATGTTGTTGATGTTTTACTGCAACAATTGAGAATAGCAAGTAAGATATGCTGAAATCAGAGGGTTTAGGTAAAGAAGAAAGACAAGAGATAATAATAATAATACTTGAGCACACAATCGGTAGATATCTAACAAAAAAGCAGTAAACATAACGAAATTCAATGCAATTCATACACTGATATTCCATGGTATCCCCGTGCCTTTTGAATAACTTGTTTTCATGTAAAATTAACCAACAGAAGGTGCATGTGAAATCCTGATAACATCAAACAAAGGTATTGTCACAAATACCCTCCATTAGCCCTCAAAACACCATTTGTTCCCTCGCCCCATCCAATTAATTGAGGATTATGATAAACATAAACAATTTGCTCCGTTGCTCCAGTACTCAAGATGGAACAAGGTATGATATCATTTAACCAATTCATCTTAATTCTTAAATAACATGTTAATTGATGACAAATCAAGGCAAAGTCCAAAGTTCCACATCATCAAAGAAACAAAAATAATCCAAACATACAAGATAATCAGAAATTTATAGGCAACAAAACCAGAATTCTCCTAAACAAAGAACACAAAAAAATTAGAGAAAACAGGGGGCGAGGAGGAGGAGGAGGGGTGGGGCTCAAAATCCCCCAAAAATCCATCCAAAATCGTTCCTCTTTCCAAGTCCCAACCTGAAATTAGTCAAGAATCTGTTCAGATCTAAAACTAAAAACTATAAATACACCAAACCATAACATCAAAATCATCAAACAATCAACACAAGTCTCAAAAATCATCAAACAATTAACATTCCACCAACCAAAAGAAAGTCAACGCCCAAACCTTATCAAATACTTTCAGATCGACGAGCAATAAACCAACCAAACCGAAGAGAATCACCGATTAACACATCAATTAAATCAGAAAGCACAAATCAAAGAAGAAAAAAAGAAGAAAAATCAAAATCCCTAATTCAAGCAATTTTCCAAAAAATATAGAAATCAAAATTTCCCTTATTCTTTTTCTTTTAGCGAAAGACGAAGAATCAAAGAGTGAGAAACGCAACCTGAAAGAAAAACCGGAGAGATTGAAAGGATAAAAAGGGATTCAGAGAGATTCGATTTTTCAGTTAAGAGCTCTTTCGTCTCTTTGAGTGGTTCAGATCTGAGAGTTTCGCTTTGTGGTAGATTTGGGGAGGGTTGGTTCTGATAAAGCTCCTGTGCTGTGCTTGATTTTTTTTGTCACGGTAACACGTGGAGCGATGTCGTTGGCCCGTCATTATGTCGCGTACCTTCGTTTCATACTCTTCTCGTTTATTCCTTTCAACGCGTTCATCGAGTGCGTTTAGCAGCTGCGTGGCGGGTGGGTGGGTGGCGTGTCACTATTACCCAGAAACTTCATTACTATTATATATTTTTCTCAATTTTTTATTAATGAATTTCAAAACATGTTGTTAGTTTATTTTGGACAAGGCCATGGTTTTTGACTTTTTCCACGAAGTAATGTTTAGTATGGTTCCTGAAATTGTAAAATTGAGTTATTTTGGTTAATTGTAATTTAAATTTTAACTTTTTAATTTTTAAAATTTAGGTTTTAGGCAAATTAATTATTTAATTTATTATTATTATTATAATTGTGTTGACATGTTTTTATTGATTTATTATTAAAATAGTAATTATAATTAGGTTTGTAAATGAGTTGTAAAGGTTAGTTAGATATATAGAGTTATTGTAAATTGATAAGATATATGTAAATATTTTGTGTAGATTGTTAGGATAGAGTATTTATTGAGTTTCAATGTTCGATCTATAGAGTTTTTGAGAACTTGAATGCATAATGTGTTATTTTATTTTATAATTTTATTTTGAGTCACTTTTCATGAATTATTTCGAGCCACTTTTGTGTAATTAGTCTAAATATTATTTTTTATCTAATTTTGCAGGCTCGTGTGTTGGAGACTCGAAGATACTATAGTTTTCGTGAGCCGCATCCATTGATGGAGTAAAGACTGTTGTCCGTCAAATTTTGGGACATGCCAGCATTCCAGTACGACAGGGCGTTGGTCAGTGCCCTGGTAGAGGGGTGGCGTCCTGAGTAGGTCAGTACGACATGGTCACACTGTAGGACGTTGCTGTGATACTCGGCCTTCTCGTTGAAGGTCGAGTTATTACCGGACGGATTGGAGATTGAGCCACTCACTTCGAGGGCAGGAGTCAGTGAGCGCTGTGTTAACAACTTCTTGAAGAAAGTCCCCATAGCAGTCCAAAAAAGGGGGCTAGTTTCTACCTTAAGTGGGTCCAGACCATGTACCTTCGATTGTACCGACAGGGGCTGACAAACAAGTTGACGAATCTGCAATGCACCCGAGCATATATTTTGTTCATGATCGGAGGGTTCCTTTTGTGTGACAAATCGGGGAACTAGGTGCACCTAAAGGTAGTGTCATACTCCCTTTCTACAGACTCCAGGCCCTTCTCCAATACTTTTAGTGGTATGCAGTCTTGTCGCAAAGGTTTCTACAGTTTGATGCGGAGGATATTGAGTCAGCGTTGAGGAAGTTGCCAACAGATGTTCCTTACATGAGGCATCTGTAGCTCCACCTCTAGTTACAGTTCTGATTCTCGCTCCTGATCGACATACACTACTAGTTAGGAGGAGGGGAGGGACATGTGCATCCCAACGACGATACGAAGACCCCAATGACTTTGATATCTAGTTTGATATCGAGGACTTCGATATTCCGATGGATGGCGAACCCGAGGCCCCCAACAACAATAATAACCATATGCGAATGCCGACGTGGATGTCGAGTCGACCGAGCCCGTACCCCCAATAGTAGATATATGCTTCTAGTAATCATTATTCAAAAGGGGAAGCATCGATAAGGTTTTGGCAGCACTACGAGCCATATCCCAGATTTGTCGCTACATCGACTCTCTATGCTTTGGGCCAGGTTGACACTATACTGTCTTTAGGCGAAGTTTTCTCGCCAAAGCAGCAGACTCCACACACGCCAGTTGCACCATAGTGGAAGGACAGGTTCTTGGGGACTGAAGCAGATGTGGTGCAAATTTGATCGTTCTTGCTGTTATCATCTCCCCATCAGGTGCTGGTGTTGGGCTTAGCCCTCCCCCTTAACACGAGTGTCATAAAGTGAGATCTTCTTGGCGCCTTGGAGCAGGCAATATCTCCTCCACCTTTTCCATTGAGATCATAGGGTGAAGAGGGTCCTAGGGGAGAGCTCAACAGCAACATCCACGTCGTTCGATTCATCTGAGGCACACGCTGACATGCCACAAGGGAGGAAAATATTATGTCCCAAAAGGTTGACACCATGATTCCCTCAATAGATAGTTTACGGTTATTTTGGTTTTGTATATACTGTATGCAACTATTTGTGTAACTTTATGTATGTAACTTAACTTATGCATGTTACTTTATAAAGTATGTTACTTGATTATGTGACTCATTTTGTTGAATTTGTTATTTCTTTATGACTAACTTGCTTACGTATGAAATATAGAATAAAATTTGTAACAACAACTAAACGAAAAAATAACATAACAAGTAATAACAAAACATATCCATAAACATGTCATAAACATACCTATTATATAATGAAACCTAACTTTTTTCCTAAAGAATAAAGTTAGTAACAACAAATAAATAAAAAACGATGTAACAAGTCATCCATAAAACGTATCCATAAACAATCGTAAACACACATATTATATAATGAAACCTTACTTTTCTTCTAAACCTTGGTACACAGTTAGAAAGACTATGTTTTTTGGATTTTTCTCCTAAATGAGTCGATTCAAATAAAGTCGATTTGAATCGACTCTTGCTTAGGTAAAACAGGAGTCAATTTGAATTGACTGCATTTATAGGGAAATTGGTTAATTTGGGAACAACTTTTAAAGTTCTTCATTTGAAAAATATGACATTTTTCACATTTTATTCTAAATTTTTTTTTCTCATTTTTGCTGTGCTTGATTTTTCCCCTTTTTTGGGCCATCATTTTAGACCAATATTTTTTGTTTTTGCCTATTTACCTAGAAGGGATTTTCGTGTTTAATTGCTTTCGCCATCTAACTTTTTCAAAAAATTGTATTATTGATAACTATTTAAATGTTATATATCCATGTAACTATCTAACATAAAAAGGGGGGTGCTCATTTTTTTTATTGAAAGTGTAAGTCTGAGTCATTTTGGTATTTAAAATTTTATTTTTATTTTTTTATCCTTAAAATTGTAAGTTGTAAGTCAAATTAGTCCTCCAATTCATTATCATTATTGTATTGACATATTTTCACAAATTTTTCGTATTAAATGAGAATGTGAGAACAACATAGGCTAAAAGCTAAATATACGGCTATGACAACACTTGAAAGTACAAATCTTAGTTACTATTGCAGCTTCATTTACCACGGTTAACTGCTTTGGTGACCTCATTTGCAGTTACAACTCATTTTGCAGTCTCAATTGTTGTTATATTCCCTTTTATTTGATAAATCAACAAAAATGTGACAATATAATAATGATAATAAACGGATGGACTAATTTGACCTACAACTTATAATTCTAGAGATTAAAAAGTTAAATTTTGAATTTCAAGGACCAAAGTGACTCGAATTTACACTTTCAGGGACCAAAATGAGCATTACCCTAACATAAAAATTGAAAAAAATATATCCATCATATCATATAATGATTATTTATCGTGTGGTTTAAATCGTTCAGTGCTAAACAAGGTTTAAATGTATAAATGATGAGATTCTTGAGTTCGTTAGCTTAATATGAGATTTGAGAAAGAGATTGCGAGCAGAAGGAATACTATGGAGAGTGGATCTCAGGACGATGAACAACCTCAGCCTCTTGGCCAAGCTCCTTGTTGATGATTCTCTCTTTTCAACTCAAGAGTTGTATTTCCAAAGACACACTTTCTCGGTTCTCTAGAGTTCTTCGGATTTTGGGGATTGTTGTGTGTTTTATGTCTTCTCTCCTTGTGTGTTCATAAACCCTTTTTACTTGTTTTTTTTTATCCCCCTTGCCCTTTCTTTCTCTCGAATCCCTCCTAACCATGGGCTCGAAGGCTCTCCTAGTGGACTGGACTAAGCTCGTCCATCAAGATGTTGTCTCGTTAGACTAGAGCCCTCAGGTGGACAGGGAATTATCACCGTCTCTTTTTCCCTTTCCGCCAAAGGTCTTTCTACTTATTCTTAAGACAAACAAAAACCCATTTTTTGCTCCCCTTAGCATCAACTATCAACGGCATGGCCTAAAAGGATATAAAGGATAGTGGTCTGTAACAAGCTATGGGGTGATATCTCATAGGATCATGGATAAGCCCTGTGGGCTTTGTTGAAGGTAGGATGTAGTCTTCATAAATGACATTCATACAGTATAGGAGTTGACAAAGGGGCCTTGGACAATGCTCCTTGAAATCTTTGGAGCACAAGGCTATGATCCAAAACATCCAATCCAGACCCTCTCATAGTTCCCCTTTTGTCCTTTTTTAAGCAGGTCCACCGATGAGTTTGCCAAGCATTGCCTTATGCTTTTTTCCTTTGGTGGTTGCACTAAAAGGCTTGTGTTACTATAATTAATCCTATCTACAGAACTCTAATCCCAGGTTATAGATATAGGTTCGCATCATCGTGTAACTTGAAATAAATTATGCATCAACATGATTTTATAAATAATACAATGTATAATATGACAATAGCTCATATTGGCTCTTAATCATATTAACAAGGCAAATTACGCCATCATTATTCATCAAAATACTCCCACAGACACACACAACCATAACATGAAACCAATTTGGAGGAAGAGGTTTTACTCTTTGAAGAAGATGGAAGCAAAATTGCTCACCCATGGATTGGGTCCTACTTACTTTAGGGATTTTTTTATACTTTTCCAAGGGTGAATTTGTGACTGGTCCACCGGTGACCCAGTTTTTCAGCGGTGAATATTATGATATTATTACAGGGACAGCTAAGGCAAGGCATTCCGAATTTTTGTTTCTTTCTGACGGCGCTCGGCCCACGACCCTTGTGTAGTCAATGTGTTCTAGCTATGGAATTACGAGCACCTCACATTGAAGATTAAACTTGATGTAGACCAACACCATTGTTCATTTACAACTTTCCAAAGCCTAGAAGCAATTCTTTTTTCTTTTCTTTTTTTTCTTTTTTTTTTCTTCCTCTCTCGTCTAATCTGAAAATCTGATTCACTGTATGCTCTTGTTGGGACCATGGCAGCAGCAGTTGTTGGTGGAGCTTTCCTCTCTGGCTTCATTAACGTTCTCTTCGATCGGTTCCTTTCACCTGAGGCTATTAACCTGATCGTTGGCAAGAAGCTCGACCAAGACTTGGTTGAACGGCTTAAGACTGCTCTGTGTGCTGCTGATGCTCTGCTTGCTGACGCTGAGCGGAAACAAATGGATAACAAACCCGTGAAGGACTGGGTCGATAGCCTCAAGGATGCTGTCTACAAGGCTGATGACTTGCTGGACTGTGTTCTCACAAAGGCTGCAACTCGAAAGGAGGTTAGTGCTCTTCGTCTCAAAGCCCCCCATTGCTTCCAATGCTATCGTGATTTCTATGATGCTAAGCTGGTGAATAAGATGGAGGAGGTTGTTAAGAAAATTGAAGATCTTGAGAAAAGGAGATATATCCTTGGTTTGAATATTGTGATGCACAAGGATAATAATAATAACTCGTCATGGAGAATTCCTACCACGTCTCTTGTGAAAGGGAATATATATGGCAGGGAGGACGACCAAGAGGCCATAGTCAAGCTGTTGAAGGAGAGCAGCGAAGATCAGTTATCTGTTGTCCCCATTGTCGGCATGGGTGGGATTGGAAAAACAACTTTGGCCCAATGGGTCTACAATAACGAGGATTTGATGAAGGGGTTTGATCTTAAAGCATGGGTTTGCGTCTCGGAAGAATTTGATGTTGTCGAGATTACGAGGTCTGTTATTGGAGGGATTTCTTCAAGCACTTGCAGTGTTGAAGATTTTAATTTACTTCAACTCGATTTGAAGGAGAAGCTGTCGGTGAAGAAGTTCTTTCTTGTTCTAGACGATGTTTGGAGTGAAGATGGTGATAGCTGGAATAGTTTTAAGACCCCTTTCCAACATGGGGCTGTGGGAAGCACAATTATTGTCACGACTCGTAGCAAAAAGGTTGCTTCAGTGGTTCAAACTTGTTCCCCTTACTTTCTCAATGAGTTGTCCGAGGACTACTGCTGGTCAGTGTTTGCGGACAATGCATGCTTTCCAGAATCAAACGGAGATTCAACGCTAGAAGAAATTGGTAGAAGGATCGTCGACAAGTGTAAAGGGTTACCATTAGCTGCAGAAACGCTTGGACGCTTGCTGCGGGCAAAGCATGATATCCAAGAATGGGAAATTGTATTAAGGAGTGACATTTGGGAATTTCCTGTGAAAAACAGTAAGGTTATTCCGGCCTTGTTAATAAGCTACTACCATCTCCCTGCATATTTAAAACGTTGTTTTGTCTACTGTTCATTGTACCCTAAAGATTATCAGTTTGACAAAGATGAGTTAATCTTGTTGTGGATGGCAGAAGATCTTCTGCGTCCGCCAAGGAGAGGAGAGACTTTGGAATTAGTTGGCTATGAGTGTTTTGATGATTTAGCTTCCAGATTGTTTTTCAAACAGTTTAGGGACGTTGATAATGACAAGGCTTTTTTTGTGATGCATGATCTCTTTCATGACTTGGCAATTTTCCTTGCCGGAGACTACTATTTTAGATTAGAAGAACTTGGTAAGGCAGAAAAAATGAGTAGTCATACTCGTCATTTGTCGTATGGAGGCTTGAGTCATCCAATTTCTTTAGATTCTATCGATAAAGTAGAATTTTTGAGGACATTCATGCCAATCAATATCTCGAGTTATTCATCCAGCTTTGGAAGAAAAACATTTGCCATACTATCAAAGCTTAAATACCTGAGGGTTTTGTCATTTTGTTTAATCCTTGGACTGGATGCATTGCCTCATTCAATAGGTGAATTGATTCATTTGCGTTACTTGGATCTCTCTCGGACAACGATCAAGACATTGCCGGAATCATTGTGTGACTTGTACAATCTTCAAACGTTGAAGCTACTTGGGTGTTATGAGCTGACTAGGCTGCCTGGTGGCATGTGCAATCTTGTGAATTTGCGGCATCTTGATATTAGGGGAACTTATTTAAAAGAAATGCCTGGTGGGATGAGCAAATTAAAACATTTGCAGCTTTTATGTTACTTTGTTGTGGGCAGGCATAAAGAAAATGGGATCAAAGAATTAGGAGGACTTTCAGATCTTCATGGATCACTTGAGATCATGAAATTGGAGAATGTTGCCAATAGCGATGAAGCAATAGGGGCAAGGATAACGGATAAGACGCATATCGACAAGCTGCACTTGAACTGGTCTTCAAGTGGTGATATGGTTTCGAACACGCAAAGTGAGAGAGAAATACTTGACAAGTTACAACCTCACGATGGCTTGAAAGAACTACAAGTCTTAGGGTACAAGGGCACCAGATTTCCAAGTTGGGTAGGGCATTCTTCCTATCAGAACATGACTCGTTTATCTCTGTTGTCTTGTGGCAATTGTTGTATGCTGCCTTCACTTGGACAACTACAGTCTCTCAGGTCCTTGCAGATTGAACATTTTGACGGGCTCGAGAGTATCGGTGATGAGTTCTACAAGAATAAGGATGATCATCCCTCGTGTGCTGCCGCAACCAAGCCTTTTCCGTCTCTGGTAGAACTGTCATTTTGTAATATGCCATGTTGGAAGGTGTGGGGTTCATTTGACGTGGATGCTTTCCCTCTGCTTAAGAGCCTTGGAATAAGGAATTGTCCCGAATTCAGAGGAGATCTTCCTGATGACCTACCTGCTTTGGAAGCACTTGAAATTCTTGGATGCCAACAACTTGTTTCTTCTTTGCCAAGGTCTCCAGCAATTCGCAAGTTAGAGATATATGAAAGCAATGAAGCAGTGTTCCGGCTTTTTCAGGGCACCTTATCAATTAGAGGATGCCAAATGGTGCAGCCAATGATCTGCAGCCACCAAACTTATCTCAAAGATATAACGATCTCGAATCTTTCGTTTGCTATATCACTGCCGGGGGATTGCTTACCCCAATCTTTGAAAAGGCTGAGAATTATCCATTGTAGAAGACTAGAATTGTCAGGGCTGCAACAGCACAAGTACGAGTCGCTGGAGAAGTTGTATATATTTGATAGCTGCGATTCACTCACCTCGTTGCCATTGGAGGTCTTTCCAAATCTCATGACTCTCGGAATAAAAGGGTGTCAAAATCTGGAATCTGTCTCAGCGTCAGAGTCGCAAGTTACCGCTCTTCACAAATTTGACATCCATTTGTGCCCCAATTTTGTGTCCTTCCCAAGAGGAGGATTGCATGCGCCAAATATGACTAGTTTTGGAGTCTACAACTGCGACAAGTTGAAGTCGCTGCCCTGCCATATGAACACTCTTGTTCCAAATTTAGAGCATCTCAAAATATGGAATTGCCCAGAAATTGATTCGTTTCCGGAGGGGGGTTTGCCGCCCAACTTGAAGTCACTTTATGTCCCATATTGCGAGAAACTATTTAGCGGTGTACCATCCATGGGCATCACTGATCTTACCATTATTGGCGGCTTTGAGAGTGTGAAGTCATTCCCAAAGGAGGGTTTGCTGCCTCTGCTTCCCTCCCTCACTATTCTGCGTCTCTGGGAGTTCCCAAGTTTGGAGACGTTGGAGTGCAAGGAGCTTCTCTGCTTCGTCTCCCTCCAACGATTAGAAATTGGAGATTGTCAAAAGCTGGAGAATATGGCGGGCGAAAGGCTGCCTTCCTCTCTATCAAAACTTGAAATTGATATATGTCCTCTGCTGGCGGAGCGCTGCAACACCAAGCACCGACAAATTTGGCCCAAGATTTCTCACATCCCCGACATCAAAGTTAATGGTGAACAGGTTTCTTGAATGACGTGGGATAGCGAGGTCTATTTGACATTGTAAGTTCTCATAATTATATATCAGTCTGTTTATTGTCGAAGCAAGTTGACGAAATTATGACCCTCTTGTCTTGAATGAAAAGTACTCAATAACTAAGCCAATAATCACATCTTATAAATCTTGCCCTGATGGATGTGGCTCTTTTTCATTGGTAGTAATTGTCTCGGCAAGGAAACCCAGAATTCTTCCAACCATCTTGCCCCATGTATGAAGTTCTGACAAGCTGAGGGTCTGATGCAGCCAAGCCATGTTTCATGGTTCAAACTGGTAATTGGCTCTACCTTTCTTACACAAAGTATGACCTATTTGCATTTTCATCAAAAGATTATTCTTATAACCCATTTGCATTTTCCTCAAAAGATGTTTCTTATTTTCTAAAACAGAACATCACATACATCTGCAATGCAAAGTTCTATTTAGTAGTTCAATCTACTATTCAATAGTGTTATTTCGAGTGCTACCTTAGCTTCGTTGAATTCAAAAGCAGTAGTAAAGGCAAATAGAAAAAAAAGTTAAGAATCTACTTTATCTTTCAAGATGTGAAACGTATCTTGAAGACTTCCCAAAAAGGAAAGTTAGGCTTCAAAATTGGAACAGAGGGAGCATTCTTTGTAAGTTTTTAATTCTTTAAAATGTTCAAACAGGTTATATTCTTATGTATTTGTATTTTGACATTCTTTTTCTCTAATAAATATGCAACTGATAACCTTTAATTCTGCATATACTTCCTCCTTTACAATAATAGGAATGGCAGATTTGTGATGGTCAAAGGTTTTAGGCATTTTTTGCTAATAGTCTGTGTAACTCACCAATTAAAAGAATGAAAACACTGATGACAATTTAATGATGTATAAATATTTATGTAATTTTGTATTGAAAAAATTAATATTTATGAACCTCAATTTAATACATTTTAGGATCACTTGTTAATGATTATTCACTTGTTTTCTGTTGTTTCCTGTAGAGTTCATTGTTTCCTACTATGAAGCTGGCAATGATGTTTATGCAGTGTTATTGCTTCCATCAACAAAAATACTACATGTACACCCAATTTTATACACCCATACATACACCATTAATAATGCACAAAATTTATTCTCATGAGTGCACAAACATTACAAACTTGTAAATAATACTCTCAACTATACTTAATTAAGTGTACAAACATTACATGAGTTAAAACACAAACTTTATGTATATAAGTACGAGGTGTATGTATGGTGTATGGTTTTTTGTGTACGTATAGCAGAATTCCTTCTATCAAAGTTAGCTGGGTGGTAGGCCTCAGGATCATCTAACTCGGGCCAACAATCGCAATCACAAAATGCTTAGCAAGCCCAAAATCAGAATCCTTTGGGTTCCATTGGCATTCAAGGAGTAAATTGCTTAATATCACGTCTTGGTGGACAACTTTCTTTGATTCGTGAATCTCTTGAAGATAAGCCAATCTGAAAACACTTATGGAGCAACAACAACAACAACATGCATAGCAGTGTATGCAGATTAGATCATGAATGCCATAAGGTTCCCATTGTCAACGTATCATATTCATACTCAACAAGCATCCTGTAAAATAAATCAATACTTGAACTATTACTTTTGTCTTCAAACAAAGCAACATTTGTATTGCAGCTTCAATATTATATATATAGTAATTGATGTGTGCCTCCTCACCGTACTTTAAATTTTTGTGCCGCACACGACCAATAGCTTCTACATCTCTACTGTAAATCCTCTCTTTGAAAATGAGTCGAACATTAGGTGCTCACTCACAAGAGGAAGACATTTTTTGGATAGAAAAGTGCCTACTTCTAAGAGAGACATACACAAGACAAAGACAAAGACCAAGACCAAGACCAAGACCAAAGAACCCTAGCTATATAGCAACAGTAAGTAATGATAAAAAAAATAAGTGACAAGAGAATCCAATTAAGAAAAGCTCCAAACAGAAGGGGAAACATCCAGTGAACTCCTCACCATTTGGGAAACGAAATTAAGAAAACACTAGCTCTGATTTTGGGTGCTAGTTGCCACCTGGCCTGCTCCAACCCCTACTCACAACCCTATCATCAAGACGGTCAAGATGGTAAATTTCATCAACATACTCATATGGAAACCGTAATTCTTTTATCTGCTCAACACATGTTCTTCCCAAACTTGCTGCAAAAGTGTTTTGAGTCTCACACAAACCAAACAATGCATGAATGAATACATAAGAATTCATCTCTAAATATGAATGACATTCATTTCATTTCAATGAACAACTAAGATGGGTGGAGTGCACAAGAGAGAATTCAAACAGAATACAATCCACGAATAATGCCAATGGCAGAAAGTAAACACCCAAGACCAAGAATCTAATGAGACACTAGAAAGCATAAAGGAAACCAAACACCACCGACAGTAACACTAAACAACCGCACCAAATTGGCAAACAGCATTGCCATCGAGGCCATCGACCAAAGGCATCACAGCGATCCAATCATAAGATGTCTTCAATAATACCACCAGTCTTGTCATAATTTTCCCAGAGAAATCAAAGCGGAAAAAGTATAATTCCGTTACGGCAATCAGATAATTCTTGTAAACCCTAAAACCTAAAAATTCTATAAACAGATATGGTTGATTAGTATTTCTTCATAAAACAACAATGAATATGGCCGAGAATTAACCTGTGACCTATGTAGCTGAGGAGATCATCGTTACGAAGGTACTTAAGAAGAATGGCGCCGCTAGTGCCCTCTTGGTGATCATCGTCGACTTTCGCTGATGATGATGATGGTGAAGAAGACGCCATCGTCGTGACGATTTTGATATGGATATCATGATAACGAGATTTCAAATAACAAATCAATCCCACTTATTCTTCCTTTTTTCCTTTTTATTTTTTGTAATGGGAGGAAATGACCAAAAGACCCTCAACAATCAAAACCTAATCTTTTTTACAAGCAGAAAAAACAACAAAACTAAGGCAGCCTAAACACAATCCTTATCCTTAATAATCCTTAATAGTCCTTAATCCTTATCCCTAATTCTTTCATAATATAAAGTTGATGTAATTATATTAAGGACGGTTTACGTGTCATTTTTACAATTTTACAACAATTAAGTTAATTAAATACAAAATACAGTAAATCAATATATACGTAATTAATTCTCTCAATTTAAGAAAATTATTTCAATTTACCATTAACATGCATGTTTTATTTCATTCATCTTCTCCATCTCATAAATCATTTTAAATAAAATAAAACATGCTCTAATTTTTTTATTTCTAAGAAAATGTGTCACAATTTAGTCATTAACATACTTATTTTATTTCTTTTATATTCTCAAACTTTTCTCTAAGGTCATGTTTGAATAATAACTAATAATATAGTATAAGCAATACGCTATATATGCTTTTTATGCTATCTAATGTTTGGCACTCACATATAACGATATCATTTTAACCTGTTAATAGTGCCATTATACACACATATATATAATAAAATTAATTTCCTTATTCCTTAATAATATATAAAGTTAATGTAACTGTATTAATTAATGACTGCTTAATTGTCATTTTTACAATAATAAAATTAATTAAATTAATTAAATACAAAATACAGTAGATCAATATAAATACGTTATTAATTGTCTCAATTTAACGAAATTGTTCTAATTTAACATTAACATACATATTTTATTTCATTTGTATTCTCCATCCCATAATCCATTCCAAATAAAATAAAATGTGTCCCAATTTAGTCATTAGCATACTTATTTTATTTCTTTTATAATATTCTCTAACTTTTCTCTAATTTTTTTCTTCTTTCATTGTAAACAAGTGATTATCTTACATATTATTTTAAGTCTTTTTCCACTAATCATTTTTTTATTTAATCAATAATAAATAACAATAATTACCATTAACAATAATAATAAAACTAATGGGGTAAATGGACATTAGCCTAAAAAATGTTGAAAGGTATTAATTGACATTTATCTTTCATTTTCATTCACCTCCACTAATGTAGCATCTTCTAAAAACTCACTTCCTTGTTTCACTTTCTTTCCTTTTTACTCTTCATCATGAAATAAATAGATATGCAACCAAAAAAAAAAAGATAGACATTGGCTAATGAATTTTTTTTCCTCTATCTCATATGGTCGTCAAATCCGAACATGCTTATCTAGGAGTTTTCTTTGGAGATTTTGTGTTGTCTATGCATCCACCATTATAAAAATTGGGGCATCTGAAAGCTTGGAAGGCTTTTTGTATTGTTAAGCTAGAACTAGCAAGGAAGGCAATGATGACGTGGAATACTATTGGTACACTTTAAAAATATTCACCGACGATTACTCAAATAGATAAATAAATATTATAAAATATGGAAACAAACATTACACAATAAATAAATAAATATTATCACTAAATATTTTTTACGTGTCCTGTGCACGTGTAAGTTTAATATTACTACAGAACAGACTAATAACATTGTCATCAAATATTTTTGTATATCTAGACGCGCATGTGTTGATATTTTTTTTTTGGCATTTGATAATGTTTGTTTCTCTATTTTATAAAATTTATTTATTTTTTATTTCATAATTTTTATTTTCTTATTTGGGTGGATGTTAGGTGGTTTTTTTTAGGTGTATAAATAATATTTTGTTATTAAATTGCTCATATCTTTGTTTAATTTTTGAGATGAACATGTTAGACGGGAAACATCACCGTAATCAACACACTAGTGCTTGAGCTTCAACATTCGATTTTTATATTTTCAAATATACTAGTCAAGATATCTCTTCGGCGTACCGGTCCATTCATTAAAGGATCAATTAAGTACTTCATCACATGATCACATGACTGCACGTTTCTTCAACCCACAATCCATGGCCCTGTTGGGAAGTTGAAATATATTTATAAACATTGGTTGACTTGTCTGAGCACGATCCAAGTGTATTTTTTTTTTTTTTTCATTTTTTTAAACCTCTAAACCAAGCTATTAATGTGATGCTTGGTTGGTTTGAGTAGTTCCATATTTGTTTTGCATAAGCAATATTTTATATTCTAGTTTTGTAAATGAAAAGAATCTAGCACTAAAATAGTTTTGCAGGTGATCTGAATATCATGTTCGTACTGGTAAAATTGATAAGGTGTCTAATGACGGTTAACTGCTCTATCTAACGATATTGACTAACTTATTAGACACTACCAACTATACCTCTTGACGAAACTGACTAACTGTTATGACTATACCAACTATTCTGTAGTTTATAACTGTCCAATTACTAACATTCATTGCAGGCTAATCCAACTCAAGCCAAACTAATTAGAGACTCAGTTTAGAGAATAACGATGGTGGTTTATTGCACTGAAAAAAAATAGATATTTTTGAGTAAGCATGTTTTTAAGAATTATCTTTTAGACACAAACAAATGTAAAATGTTTCACAATTATATCAATCCATCTTTAATTATAATTGTGGGATCTACATTTTTTTGTGTGGTCCTAAGAAATAATTTTTAAGCACTTACCCATCAAAAAAATATGTTAAAAAAAAATCGTGATACTAGAATGAATTGAGATTTTCTGGTGTGAGTGTTGATGTTATGCTCATTGATAGGGCTTTTATTGCACTGAAAAAAAAATAGATATTTTTGAATAAGCATGTTTTTAAGAATTATCTTTTAGACACAAACAAATGTAAAATGTTTCACAATTATATCAATCCATCTTTAATTATAATTGTGGGATCTACATTTTTTTGTGTGGTCCTAAGAAATAATTTTTAAGCACTTACCCATCAAAAAAATATGTTAAAAAAAAATCGTGATACTAGAATGAATTGAGATTTTCTGGTGTGAGTGTTGATGTTATGCTCATTGATAGGGCTTTTATTGCACTGAAAAAAAAATAGATATTTTTGAATAAGCATGTTTTTAAGAATTATCTTTTAGACACAAACAAATGTAAAATGTTTCACAATTATATCAATCCATCTTTAATTATAATTGTGGGATCTACATTTTTTTGTGTGGTCCTAAGAAATAATTTTTAAGCACTTACCCATCAAAAAAATATGTTAAAAAAAAATCGTGATACTAGAATGAATTGAGATTTTCTGGTGTGAGTGTTGATGTTATGCTCCTTGATAGGTAATAAAAAACAGGAAAATGGATAGGGGTTTATCCTCAAAGGGTCCACAACTGAGAACAATTCAATATTCAATGGATCTTGTCAAATATTTTATTTTGACAAAGCTTTCTTTGTTGTTACTTCTGTTTAATACGAGTCAAAGGTCAAGCCCTAATGTATATAGAAATTCACCGATGCAAGGCAAATCAGAAAAAGTTCTAGCATAAAGAGAGTGGTTTAGGCATTAAGAGGAGGAAGCAATTATAGTCATAACAAACAAACTACCCATTGAATAATGCAGCAAGAGGAAGAAAAAAAAAGGGTTGTCCCCAGTGGACATAAACCATCACGCTACCAATCAGTGCCGGGTTGTTAGCTTCTAAGGACAAAAACATGTAATGGCAAATTCTAACATTGATATTGATAGTGAATGCTGAACCAAACAGACCAAATTCTGTAGACGTCATTGCTTTCATTGCTTGCTGCTCCATTTGGGAAATCTATGCCAAAACGACCAAAAAAAATGGACCAATTCCCACAAGCATCAAACTGTGAAGTTGGCAATGATGTTGATGCAATGATATTGCTTTTATCAAGATAGCTGGATGGTAGGTCTAGTGATCATGAGCATATCTAACTGGGGCCACCAATTACACACACAAAAATGCTTAAGTACTAGAAACAGTTTATGAGACAAAGGTCGGTGATATTGTATTTTGAACACCAGGAATTTAAAAAGTACCAAATTTTAGGTGATACTAATGATACTTTTGTCTCATGAACAGAAAGACATCAATAGTTCGGACTTTTTATAATAATGAATCACAGTGTACAAATGAATCCCAAATCTAGGCGGGAAAATTATGTAATTAAAAAAAAATCATTGCTAGTTTCTACGTTGAGGTAAAAATAAATGTTGGCAAGCTACAAAGGCCAAAACTAATGAACACATTGCTGTTTTAATTATCTGACAATTATCATCTCCACCTAGTGGGCTGAGTAAGATTTCTACTACTATCATCTTCACTTTGATCAGTGATCTCTCCGCCTATCGATCTTCTATCTAAACTAGAGCCCTTATGCTCATGGTGATAATCTCGATCTGAACGTGAAGATTCTCCCCCGACCCTTCGGTCCTGAAGACAGGAAGGATAAAAGAAAAAGTGATAAGTGAGAACCAGATTATAGTAATGTTCAATAGTCAGAAGTTCAAGAAAGGGAAAAGAACATACATCACGAAATAAAAGGTCGTCAGCCTCAAGCATGTGGATCACATGTCCCATTTTAGGCCTTTTTGTCGCATCGGGATCAACACATTTAAGAGCAACCAAAAGAGCACGTTTAAGAGCCTTTGAAGGTGGCTTCTCAGGAAGCTTTGGATCAACTACTTCCTCAGATTTTCTATTCCAAACCATATTTTTCAACCACTGAATTAAATTAACCTGCAATTATACCAACTTCGAGTTAGGAAAAGATTAATACCAAAACTGTGTATTATAATTGGTAATATTCTCTAACCTCTCCATGCGGTCTACTATAATCAACAGGACTTCTCCCAGTAATTATTTCCATGATTAGTATCCCAAAGCTATAAACATCACTCTTCTCAGTCAGCATTCCAGTGCAGGCATACTCCGGTGCAACATAACTACAGAAAGAAAGGAGAGAATGTGACAATTGGACCTTCAAAAACTTGAGCAATAGTAACAACCAACATAGAAATTGGAACCAATTATAATTGGTAAGATAGGAAAAAGATTGGTTAACTCGTACTAACCCAAATGTCCCCATCACACGGGTTGTGACATAACTATGGTCAGAACACAAAAGCTTAGCAAGCCCGAAATCAGAAACCTTTGAGTTCCATTGGCGATCAAGGAGTATGTTGCTTGATTTCACGTCCCGGTGGACAACTTTTGGTTCAAGACCCTCATGAAGATAAGCCAATCTGAAAACATACACACTGTGATCAAAACATTTCATGCAGCAACACGCATAGCAGTTTATGCAGAATAGATCATGAGCTCGCACCCTTTTGCTGTGCCCAAGATGATGTTCATGCGGATATCCCATGCCATAGGGCTTACAGCTCCAACATCCCCATGCAACCACTGTTCCAAATTCCCATTGTCTACATATTCATACACAAGCATCCTGCAAAGTGAATCAATACTTCAAATCTTGTCTAACTTCAATCTAAAATATGTAGCTTCAATGGGTCATATAAATAAATTAAAATATATAGCAATACCTGTATGCCCCCTCAACACAGTATCCAAGCAACCTAACAAGATTCTTGTGCCGCACCCGACCGATAGCTTCTACTTCTACTTTAAATTCTCTCTCAGCTTGGCCCCTGAAAATGAGTCAAACGTTAGGGGCATACTTCTAAAATCTTGAAAGACATTTTTTTGATAGAAAAATTGATTACTTTTAAGAGAAAGACATATACAAGACGGTGACTAGAGAACTTCACTAGATAGCAACAGTAATTAATAAACAAAAAAGATAAAAAGATAAAAACTACAGTTTATGACATTGCAAAACTCTTGAAAGTGACAACATAATCAATACAGTTATATGAAGAAAAATGGGGACTGAAAAGAAAATTGATTCTTTTCTTCACATTACTAGTAAGTCACTTTACAGCACAGCTCCAAACAATACAAGACAAGGATAATACACGAAAAAAAGATGGTTAAAAAGTAGAAAACACTACTTAAAGTAAACCTGAAGAAAACACTGGCCTACAATAAAAAGCTAATCAATGCTAAGGATAAATTGGGTTGATTGACACCACGAAAATTACTAAAGAGAACAAAAAGCAACTTAATCATCTCAATTATAGAAAACCCAAGTAAAGCTGCATTCAGAGCATAACATAAGCAATAGTTCAAGCGAAAAACTCTGTCATGATTCATCGGAATCAAATTAAAGAAATCTATTTTTCTTAGTCCTCCCCCTGATCCAAAATATCAAAGGACTATGCATATTGATATAACCAATGAATTCTTCACCATCTTGGACAAAATTAAGAAGACACTCACTACACTATTGACTATATCAACAAATATACTTTTCACTCAACTTCATAAAGGTCAGGTATAATCCAAATAACCTCAACATATTCCACTGTAACTACAACCACGACCAAAGCAGGCCTAATCACATCAATCAAACACAAATTCAAGTCAAGCAAAGTACCAGCATATAAGACCAACCAACTGAGCCACACCGCGAAGCATGAACAAAAACACCAACCAACCAACCAAACCAAGCAAGTGAACTTGGACAAGATGGTAAGCACCATAACTTGATGCAAAAATAAGCTAAACTAGAGCCATAAGATCCAAAGCTTAGTTTGATTCAAGTTCTTCAACAACATAAGCAAAGTCTCAAACTTGAATCACAGTGAACCAAACAAAAAAGAAACTACCACAACATATTTAACCGACCCAACTCGAACCACATTATCTGAAGTCCAGCAAACTCCAGATATTGGCGATTTACAACAAAATAGCATAATGTAATAAACATATGATACATGAAACTAATTTGAAAGATTATTAAACTCTCGAGGTAACTCGTAAATTTTTCCGAGTTTACTATTTTTCTACATAAAACGAATTAACAAAATCGGTAAACTGGACCAAGGGTTCACGAGTTTAACTTAAATCTCGAGTTCGATAACCTTACTAATTTACCTAACACATGGTTGGTTACAGTGGCAAATGCTTAATTATTCAAATTCAAATTCTTCTAAGATCTCAAATGCTTAAAACATGATTGTCTCCTAATGAAGCAGCAGAAGGAATTGAAAGAATGAAGTGAGAGAGAGAGAGAGAGTACTTGTTATTCAAGAGGTTCTTGACGGCGACTCTGGTTCCGTCGGAGAGGACGCCGCGGTACACGATCCCGTAACCGCCTTCGCCGATCACGTTCTCCTCGCACAACCCGTTCGTCGCTTCCTCGACTTCCCTGAGCGTGTACCACCTCCCCCACCCTAGATGCGACACTTCGGGGCCCACACCAGCAACGCTTCCGCCCCCAATCGACGACGCCGTTTCGCTCACGCTCCCTCCTCCTCCGCCGCCGCCGCCTTTGCTCTCTCCGCTCGAGAATCCAGCTGCAGCCGCCGCCGCCACTACTCTATTGTGGTGGTGGTGATCCGGTGGTGTCTTGGCGACGACGTCGAGGTGGATCTCCGGCGGCGGGGGAGGGGGGAAGCGGACAATTTCCTGGATTTCCTTGGAGACGACGGGGGTGGTGGAGGAGGGGCGGCGGCGGCGGCGGCGGGAGGAGAGGCAGAGGGAGAGGAAGAAGAGGGAGAGGACAATGAGGGCGCCGAGGAGGATGCCGAGGAGGACCCAGAGGCGGAGGCCGAAGACGGAGGTGCGCTTGGAGAGCTCAGTGTCGACGAAGGCAGCGTCGTACACTGACATGGTTGTTTCTTTCAGCTGCGTCAGAGTCAGTGACTGAGTGAGTGAGTGTGGGCGTTGTCTGCTTATCCTTTGTACTTTTTTTTTTTCTTTTTTTTTTTTAAATTATGATTTTAGTCTCTTTACTCTTTTATTTGGGATATCAATATCCAATTATAAAAGTTCAGTGCAAAACTCGACAACAAAAGTACAGTCTTATGAATCTTTCCTTCTCTCCCTTCCCCTTTGTAAACTAAATTCTGCGTGCACGTCACGCAGCTTGTTCTCTTGTTCTGCTTTCAAGTAAAAAGCTGTTTATTGGGAAATAATTGTTTATTTTTTTTCATAAGATTTATCTAATTTAAATCATTGTGAAAGTAATATTTATTTGAATATTTGATTATCTAGAATTTAAACTCTCGTTCTCCTTGTGAGATTAAATTTCTTATATCATCTCAACCAATGTTTTGTGAACACACTTAAGCATTTAATGATTATTGCAATAAAAAATTATTTAAAACACTACAACCGCTAGGAATATAACTTACAATCTACCAAATTTTAGATAATCCATCCAGTAAAAATTACTATATTTGTATTTAATTGGAAATGGCATTTGAGATTGGCTAAGCACACGAAAAATCATAAAGTATTGGTATCTCATTTAATAATTTTGACAAAGATGTTGTATCTTCAATTTGGTACATTTTTTTTTATATATTTAGTGAACGAATTTGTATAATTTTTTATTATTTTTTTTTGCCATGTTTATTTAATAGGAATCTAGCTTTTTCATGTCACCTGTCCATAAAAAAAAAATTCATGTCATGTTTTTAAATGTAAACATTGTGATGTGATTCTTTCTTTTTTTGGTACAATTGTGATGTGATTCTAAATGTTGCTCTTTCGTTACTTCGCAATCAAGATCGAAAACCACTCAGGATATCTATAGAATCGGGTATAGTCTATTGAGTCATGACAAAAGTTACAAAAATGTACTTAAAAAAAAAATCACCATTAATGGACCACGAAATTCTGAAAAGGCATTTTTTTTTCTAATTATTATTTGTCTTGTGACATTTGGTCTTTCTTAGAGAGTTGGATTACAACTTAGTCTTAGCATACTTATCATACTTATTTAGCTTTTTTTAATCGGGATTTTGTTAAGAATCATTTTTTTTTCAATGAAAATTTTCATTTTCTTAAATTCTTAAGAAGTGTCTTAACTCTTAAGCCAACTATTAGCAAAACTCTTCTACATCTTCTTATCTCTAAAATCATGACTTTGAACTTGTTGGGTCTTGGGTGGATAGTGAACAAAGATTTGGATCTCTTCAGCTTTAATTACTGATAGTTGCTCACTAAGTTCTCTTTTTCTATGCAAGTTGCACACTAAAGTCTGATGCACTAAATTTTAGGCCAGTAAACAAGTGAGCGAAAAGTCTATGGTCTATGCATTAGATTGGTGGAAAATACTCACTCCATTTTGTACGGATATTATCAATATAATTAAAAAAAATCAAAGTAAAGAAAATTGGGTTAAATATATTTTTAATTCTTATAAAATTAAAAATTATATTTGGTCTTTAAAAAAATTTTCTTTAAAAATTAATCTCTAAAAAAGAAAATTCAAGTAAGTTTTAGTCTCTTTATTAGAAAAAGATGTTAAGTGTTAACGTGATCATTAAATATGTCATGTGACATGTAACATCTCCTTTTAACAATGACTAAACCTTACCAACAAAATTTTTTAAGGACTAATTCTTAAAGAATATTTTTTTGAGGAGCAAACATAATTTTTTATTTTACAAGAACTAAAAATATATTTAACCCAAATTTTTTTTAAAAATACTTTACAAACATATCCTTATTGATTTCTTTATTTATTACTTTAATTTTTTTTACTATTTTCATTAAATTAAACTGATATATTAAGAAACAATAAGATAATTAAGATTGCTTAAATTTAAAAAGTAGACAATTATTTATAAAAATACCTAGATAAAATTTAGAATATTATTTGAAAACGGAGAGAAATAGCCAAATGGAAAGCGTAAGTGTGTGAAACATAAGTGGGTAAGTCTTCTAGACATAGTCATTAAACAATTGTTTTATCTTGTATGTTGAGAAAAATGAAAAAAAAAAAAAAAGGATTAGAGGCTATGAAAATAATACTAAAATGAGATTTTAATTAAAAAAAATTAACCAAAAAACATGGGATATATGCTATGAAAAATATCTATTAACCAAAAAGTTCATTTCCACTAAAAAAGGACAGGCTATATATATATGCTATGAAAATTGTATATTAAAAAATAACTTTATAACCGAAAATAAGTTTTTTTTGTAAAACCAAAACACTTAAGTCATTAAAAAAATGCAATGCTAAGGCACCAAAGCCCTTTCCTTTAACTTGGTTTCGCAGTCAAGTCATTTCTATTTTCTTTTCACTCTTATCTGAGTCAATTTTAGTTCCAAGTTGCATCCTGCACCAAAACACTGTCACTGAAACCTTTACAACACAAACAAGTGTGCCACAGAAATTGTAGAACTCATCAATAGCAAGTTTAAATAGTACAACAAAATTCTGCAGCTCTTCATGTATAGGTGGTGGTTGTTTTCTCTAGTCTTCCTTCTTATCCGGTTTGTCAAGTGCAGCCAACCTCTCAACCAGTGGAGGATGAGAATAGTGATATGCAGAGTACCAAGGATCTGTGTTCATGGCTGACAGATTCTCCTCCTGAAAGGCACACAAGAGATCAACGGGAATGCGCGGCTCGAGCAAAATCTACTAATTACGGGTGCAATATTTGTTTTTTTTTTTTTATAAAAAAAAAATCACTCAATACTGTTTTGTACAAATTTTTTAAAATAGTCAGATTTGCAGAAAAATTTGTTCAGTTTTTTTCCGGCTGAAGCTAAAAAGAAATAACTTTGCGGGAAAAAAAAATCTATTTTCAGCTTTTTAACTCTAAAAATATAATGAAATTTAATCACTTTTTTTATAATCCGAAACAAACACACCCTAATTACTACATTATGACATGCAACAAATGCAACAAAATAAATTATAACTAAATCAGCAAAGCAATGATGAATTAGTTGTATCACCAAAACTCAAGAAGATACAATTGGATAAAACTAGAACATCAAGCAGAAAAGGAAAAAAAATGTACGCAAGCACAGATATTAAGAGTTACCTGCAGTTTCACAAGACCAGATCGGAGTGCAGAAGTATATCCAAGCTTCTTGGCGAATCCATCAGCCTGCATTGGATGAATGATACACATAAGAAATTTCAAAAGGAGAGAGCAGAGAGTCAAGACGAAAACTGGAAATATAAAATTTTGGAAAAAATAACATCTCCAGACCAAACACAAGCAGAATAAGGAAAAAGGAAAGTAACCTGGAATTCGAAAGCTCGGCTCACGAGATTCAGACCAAAGCTGACTAGGTGCTGGAGGGGAATCACAGTATGCTGGAAATAAAGCCAGGTAAAAAGAGTGTCAAATGCTTTCTAAATAGTCTTACATAATAATTGTTAAAGAGTGTCAGCATGGAGGTTGAAATGAGATTACTCCTGCAGCGGAGGGAAATTAGCTCTACCATTAAGCCCAGACATAATTTTGAAAATTACCTGAAATATGATGAGTCCGATGAGGACTGGCTGTGTATCAAACCCAAAACTTCGAAACAGGTCAGTTGAGTTCCTCACAAGAGCATATCCTCCAA
>QANU01028716.1:384710-422188 GCA_003254905.1 Nissolia schottii | reverse complement strand
AAAAAAAAAAAAAAAAAGAAGCCACCATCATATGATCAACAATAAATTGAATCATCATCCAATATTACCCACAGTATCCATGCAGATGCAATGAAATTCTTAGAACTTGCAATGATTGTCAAGAATAAATAACAGCAAGGAAAACTGTAGTAGAGTTAGAGGAATTCTATCCTTACATTGCTGTGGCTTGACCTTGTTGATCCATCAACAACAAACAGCTTCTTTAATGGAAACTTGAGGGAGGCAGCAAGTTTCTCAATTTTCTCCCTGAGTGGACCTTCCGGAAGCTGGTCACCAGAACATCGTGAGGGGAGTGACAATAAAAACAAATATAGTTCATCAAAATGACTTAGAAGTATGAAAATACTAACTGGCGTGAACTTATTGAAGAGTGGAGCAATTAGAACTGGATAAATTGTCATCATCACAATAGAAAGAACAAACATGAACGCCCACAGATAGATGGCCAAGTAAGGACCGCCCTTCTGGAAAAATTCAAATGAATATTAGAATATAAGCAGTACATCCTTTACAATGACAGTAACGACATAGACCATAAAGCAGTAAATATCACAACCAAAAGCGACTCTAAATCAATCACAGAGTAGAAAATGAAAAATCCCAACAAGTTTACATGTGATGGATGTTTTAACAGGGCACAGGTCTTACCTGCACTATCAGAATAATTGCAGCCACAATAGGTGGACCAATTATCATAGAAATCAACATTCCTTTAATCATGTCTCTAAAGAATAACCATATTGTTTGCTGTACAGAAGATGATAAAAAGGTTAGGACATAAACTGTTATGAATTTGAAACATAAAGTTAATCAATGTTATCATTCAGTAAAATGGGATGTTAAATCAAGGTTGAGGGCTAAATACGTGGATATAAAGGCAGATAGATGATTGAGGGAAGAACACGAACCTTATTGAAACCATGACGGGACTCAATAACAAAAGTTGAGTACAGAGAAAAAGGCAAATCAGTTAACTGCAAAATCAAGTAGTGGTGAATAATTCATTTCATTGGAATATACAATGTGATTACTACTACAATAACAACAACAATACATAAAACAAAAAAAAAAAAAAAAAAAAAAAAAAAAAAAAAAAAAAAAAAAAAAAAAAAAAAAAAAAAAAAAAAAAAAAAAAAAAAAAAAAAAAAAAAAAAAAAAAAAAAAAAAAAAAAAAAAAAAAAAAAAAAAAAAAAAAAAAAAAAAAAAAAAAAAAAAAAAAAAAAAAAAAAAAAAAAAAAAAAAAAAAAAAAAAAAAAAAAAAAAAAAAAAAAAAAAAAAAAAAAAAAAAAAAAAAAAAAAAAAAAAAAAAAAAAAAAAAAAAAAAAAAAAAAAAAAAAAAAAAAAAAAAAAAAAAAAAAAAAAAAAAAAAAAAAAAAAAAAAAAAAAAAAAAAAAAAAAAAAAAAAAAAAAAAAAAAAAAAAAAAAAAAAAAAAAAAAAAAAAAAAAAAAAAAAAAAAAAAAAAAAAAAAAAAAAAAAAAAAAAAAAAAAAAAAAAAAAAAAAAAAAAAAAAAAAAAAAAAAAAAAAAAAAAAAAAAAAAAAAAAAAAAAAAAAAAAAAAAAAAAAAAAAAAAAAAAAAAAAAAAAAAAAAAAAAAAAAAAAAAAAAAAAAAAAAAAAAAAAAAAAAAAAAAAAAAAAAAAAAAAAAAAAAAAAAAAAAAAAAAAAAAAAAAAAAAAAAAAAAAAAAAAAAAAAAAAAAAAAAAAAAAAAAAAAAAAAAAAAAAAAAAAAAAAAAAAAAAAAAAAAAAAAAAAAAAAAAAAAAAAAAAAAAAAAAAAAAAAAAAAAAAAAAAAAAAAAAAAAAAAAAAAAAAAAAAAAAAAAAAAAAAAAAAAAAAAAAAAAAAAAAAAAAAAAAAAAAAAAAAAAAAAAAAAAAAAAAAAAAAACAAAAACCCAACAACAACAACAACACATTCCTATCATAAATCATGTCTGCAAACAAGCAATTCAAATCTATATCATTATTAATGGTTTTATCTATAGTTTTGCTTGGCCTCCTTCTACCTCTAACTACTGGGCTACCCTTCATTTGATCTACTCTTCTTACTCGAGCTTCCATTGGTCTCCTTCTCACATGATCAAAAACTACCTAAGGCAAAGTTCTATAATATTTTTCACAATAAATGTTACCCCTACTTTTTTCTTTAATGCATTAATTTCTAATGCTATCTTGTCTTTTGTGAGCACTCATATAGTGCACCATTGTCATCTTTGCAGCATCAAGCTTATTCTCTAGTTGGTTTCGACCACAAATATTTAGTTGCATACAACACTGCAACTATATGAGTGACACTTTTCTATCACAAACAACACCTAAAACCCTACTCTATTTCATCCACCCAACTTAAAATCTATGGCTTACATCTCCTTTGCCTCTACATGAGTGACACTTTTCTATCACAAATAACACCTGAGACTACTGTATTTCATCCACCCAACTTAAAATTTATGGCTTACATCTCCTTTTATTTCCCCGGAATTTTGCATGATGGACCCAAGATACTTAAACCACATGACACAGTATAAGATGTGAATATTAATATCCATTCCAATGCCCAATTACAAAATACACCAGAAAGAATGTAAGTTCAAGTAAATTCTATCAAAGGTCTTGCAGCATTGCATACGTACCTGTGACCAGATCATGACACCACCTAAAAAGGCCAGGGTATGCAGTATTTCATTCTCTGCATTGAGACCTACTGATGTCACAAAACATCCTGATTTCTGCAATCAAGAATAGGCATCAAATGGTGATGATATAGTTGCGAAGTTGGGTTCCATACAAGCCAAACCAAATATTACCTTCCAAAACCAGGGCAGCGCCCCATAGAACAAAATTGCAGATTCCATCACTATTGACACAAACTCGTGAACAAAGTGGAAGCGACTGAACAAAGTAAACAAATAGCCAAGTATAAGAACACTAACAAGACACCCTAGAAGCAAACTTCGGGATGAGATCCCAACATCAAATGATATAAGAAATTTCCATGAAACAAACGAACAAACCTTTTATCAAGACTGTAGGCTCTAGATTTCTTAAATTTATCTTGGCTGATTACTCCTTCTAAAGTCCTTGGAAGAGTAGGAAGCTTGAGCGCCTTATGTTGCCGTATATCCAAGTAAGTTTCAAAAAAGTACATCAATATCATAAACCCTGAAAAGGAATTAGAAGAAATATGCAAATCAGTTATACACCCTGTATGTTTCCAGTTGCTAAGCAGCAGAATAGTACTTGAGGCATGCATGATAACAAGATTAGAGAGTCAGTACTCCTTTTAAACAAAAAGACTGAAAATTTGATCCCTCAATTTAACAGAGTAGTCCTCAAAAGGATTAACTTGTTACACCCCAATGTTTCAGGGACAAGGCATTATTTTTTCTCAATTAAATTTATCATTTATTTACAATACACATGGATTGATGATAAATCCTTAAAGGACCTCTAAAATGTTATAACAAATGAGAAAAGTAGTAACAGAAATGTTATATCAAAAGAGAAAAGTAGTAACAGTGAATTTATGAACTGAAAAGAGACTAGTAGATATTGATGTTACGGACCAATTTTGCTTGGTTTGTTGAATGCTATTATCCTAATTTATTAAAATTTGTGGCCACAAAAATGCCACACATAATGAGCGTATATTAGAAAATTAAGTAGGGGAAGTTGCTACATTCCAAGTTCAGGGAAGGATCATTAGAAAGAATCAAACCCAAGACCTTTACAGTTAGAACCTACACTCCTACCATCATCACATCAGCTACCAAATCAGATTCTTTGCAAGAAACACCCACTAATGTAGTAATACAAGGCCAGGCCATCGCACAACTCAGTTAACTCTAGCTTAAAAGTACTACACGCTGCTTAACTGCCACAAAGACAAGCATATAGAAATTATGATTGTTAATCACAAAATTCTGATTATTTATTATCCATAGAAAACGGCTGTAGTTTGAATAATGACATAACATAACATGGTAACAAAGCAACAAATGCATGCTGCTCCCAAGTGCCAGTAAAATAGAGAGATTCAAAATCCTAATATGGAGAAAACAAAATATTTATTCTAGAGATCATGGACAGAATCAAATAAAATAAACCACAAATTTCATGAAAAACCCTGATTTCAGAATCCAACAAAGATGGCGAAAACCTAAATTCCCAACAAAACATTTTCAGAAAAAATTCTAATAGCATGATATCGATGTACAAAATCAGAAGCAAACAGACAAAACAGCAGCAACACAGCCAGCAGTAGCCCAATGAGAAAATTCAGGTGTGTGCTTTTGAGAAGAGACAAAAAAGAAAGAAAAGAGACAAAGAAGAAATAGAACACAACTTCAACACCACTATAGAGAAATGAAAAATCTCACAGAAAACAACTCCGAAGAAAGGGAATGCCATGGCCGACTCAGACTGAAGTACCCAAGAAAAGAACAAGAGAGAGATATTTCGCTCTAACCTTTGTATTCCAATATATAGCTGGGTTTTGGGTTACAGTTTCAGGTTTATGGACCCACATTTGTTATTGATGGATTTATCGGGAACTGAACGGACCCGATAAAAATACATCATCTAAGTGCTTACATCATCAAATTACTGAACTGGCCAATTAAATCGTTTCAACTTTCAAGTTTTACACATAAGATTGAGCTAAGTACCTTCCTCGTCAAGCTCTTATATTGATTGATTAGACATATTCCAATTTAACATGTTACATTGATATGAGCGCTCATATAATAAATTCACATTTCAATTGATTATATTAATTTGGATTTCTACGAGTATGATGTGTGATGTGTCTATAAATAGTAATCTTAACATCAATAAAGAGTAGATATCGATACATTATCATAAAGAGTATATGCGCTTCATTAGCAAGAAACAAATTCAGCACAGCTAGAACCTACATTCCTACCAAACCAGCTACTTTGCAAGAAAGACTTACTAGCATAGCAATACAAGGCCAGGCCATAGTACACTCAGTTCATTCTTGCTTAAAACTAATGCACACTTAGTTTCCTGTTTCCACTTAGTTTCCAGTTTCCACAAACCATTCTTGCTTAATCACAAAGTTTCGTTTTCTACCATCCATAGAACCCAATGGTGGTAGTTCAAATAATGAAGTAGTAAATTCCAGCTCAAATTTTCTGATTCTCAAGCTATAATCATCATTTAAAGATAATTATCTAAAGACCAAAAAGAAAATGCAGAAGAAATTCAAAATCCTGAAATGGAGAAAGAAAAAAACTGAACATTTACAATCTAAATATAACAGAATCAGGAAGAAGGGGGGGCGAGAATAAACCCTTAATTTCATGATAAACCCTGAATCCACAACCCAGCAAAAGTTGATTGAAAACCTAAATTCCCAACAATACATTCTCATAAAAAATAAATAAAAATTGAACATTTCCGGCAAACCATGACAAATTCATACGGAAAACAAGCAAGACAGCAAAAATCAGCAGCTCAATGAAACCATTCATAGCTAGATTATGAGAAGATACAAATTTAGAGAGAGGAAACAAAAGAAGACAGTGCCATTACAGAGAGAGAAGCAAAAACTCACCGACAACAGCTTCCATGTAAGGGAACGCCATGGCTAAAGTGCCAAACAAGAAATCAAGGTGCAAAAAGGATTGAACTTTCGCTTTAACCTTGGGGCTCCAAGCTCTATATATAGCTGGATTTTGGGTTTAGGTTTCGGGTTCTTTTGACCCCGAAAGTTTAACCCATGGATCTTAATTGGAAAAACTAATTAGGGCTTGTAACGCGTTCTATAAATAGGAATTCACATCAATAAAGACAAAACAAACATACATAAAATATATAATGAGAGAGAAAAGAGAAAAAAAAATTGTTGTTTAGATCAATACTAGATTAGTAGAGTAATAGATCCTAACAAAATTTTTTACCATTCACAAAAAGGAATAACATTAGCTCCTTTGTTATTTATTTTTTTTTAAACCTAACGGAACTATACATGTGAATCGTTAAATTCTAAAGTTAACTTGTTAAATACATTGTGACACTAAAATTACACCATGACCATAAAAATGACATTGTTCATTAACTTGCAGTCTTGACCCAATATCACTCCACTATAGAATGACGTTGCTTTCATGGTGAGTGTGAAATGCTCAAAACGACGTGAGTTTTTGTATTACAATAGAGTTAACAAGTCATCTCAAAAGTTAACGGTCTATGTGTGTGATTCTATTAAGTTTGAAAATTGCCAAATAACAAATGGACTAACGTGTATTATAAAATAAGTAAATTATTAATTGTGTATACTTTTTTTTGCATCTCCCATGTAAAATATGTGTAATTCATTTTTTTCATATTCACTTTTTGCATTTAAATTATTTCATACCTAATCGAACGTTACGAACGTGGAGAACACGTGTGTCCCCTTGTGTTTCGAGACTTTACCATCAGAATGTTCCGATGATAAGGGTAATAATAATTTTTAAAATAATTATTATTAACATCAGATGCTATGATTTATTATTATTAAATTTCCTATCAGACGTTTTTGACAATAATTTTAGAATAAAAATATTATTAAATTCATATTTATTTCTTTGTTTTATCGTGAAAAATTTCCAATGGTAACTGCTTTGTACCACCATGTGCCATTGGATACCAAACTTTACCATCAGTTTTACTACGTAATATTTTTTTGACGATAATCGTAGCCAAAATTGTTCCGGTTCATCCTAAAAGCTGTTACCATTAATTTTTTTTTGTGCTTTTCAATGGTAATACCATCAGATGAATAACTGATGATAATTTGCCTGTTTCTTGTAGTGCAAAAAATTTGGGAAATCTCATATTGAAAAATGAGCAGGCACTAATATGTATCTAAATTAAGATTGAGGAGGAGTTATTACTCATTAACTATCGTTACTACTAAATTGGTAGGATTTGTTACTATACAAATATTAAGGGCGTTTATATGACTCAATAACCTCCCCCAAGCCCAAAATGATTTTGGTTAGGTTGGTTTCAGGTCGTGAAATATGAGTTGGTACATTTTTTTGAGTTAGAATCATATTTTGAGTTGATATGATTTGACCTAAACTCAAGTATTTTTTTTAAATTGCATTTTTTTAATTAATTTTAATGCATTGACAGTGTAAATTTTTTTACATAATTGTCTAGTTAAATTATTTTATGTGGATATTTTTTAAGTAATTGTGTGATAGTCTATATATGTTGATATGTCTGCATTTAATTGGATAACAGTATAAAATTTCTTTACACCATCAATGTATTCCAATTAAATCTTTTTAAAAAAATATAATAAATAATAAGATTCTAATATGTTAATTAATAGGGTTAATTAAGTTTTTAGTCCCTGTAATTTGAAAAAGTTTGGTTTTAGTCCCTCTGTGTAAGTTTTAGTCCCTGAAAAATAGCGAAATTTGGTTTTAGTCCCTGTTAACGGTGGATGGGTAACGGTGCTGACGTGGCGCTTCACGTCGCTGACGCGGCTTGACACGTAGACACGCCACGTAGGTGGAGCAGAGCGGTTCGGATCCAACCATTTGCCACGACCCGACCCACCCCATTTTTAAAAAAATTAAAAAACCCTAAGAAACCAAAATCCCCAAATCGACCCCCCTTGAGCACCCACCTGCACGCACTCCCCTTCCCACCACCGCTTCTTCGTCTGTTGTCGTCGCCGCCCCGACTCGGTATTCCACTTCCTCGACTTCCCCTTCGTCGTGCGCGCCTCGTCTTCCCCTTCGTCGTGCGCGGTAGGCCGTCATGCCTTCGATGGTCCTGCTCGCGAGGCCCTCGTGGTTGAGTGGTCGTCGTCGTGCTCGAGAGGTCGTGGCGTGGTTGTCCTTGAGTGGCTTACTGTTTTCTGCTGCCACTGCTTTCTGTTTTCTGCTACTGTTTTCTACTTTGATGTCGCGGTGGACGATGTGGCGTCGGTGGAGGTAGGCGAGGCCGCGGAGGATCTGGCGGGCCAGATCCGCGAGGTGATTCTCCTGAGGGATGTGCTTCCCTTCGAGGGAGCCTTCGTCCATGAACTCTAGCAAGACCCGGATCTGGATGTCGTACATGTCGTGGCACTTCACCACGTTCACGTCGTCCACGTCGCGGAGGATCTAGATCTCGCGGTGGATCTGGCGCCGCACCGAGTTCTCGTGGTGGCCGTAGATTTGGCGCCGCTTCCGATGTGGTTGAGGCGCTCCAGCTCTGAGAATGGGATGAGCTGGTGGCCACTGGGGCCGGAGGCGGAGGCCGAGGATGGCGGGAGCGGGAATGGCACCGCGAGGTTGGTGTTGCGCTGAGGGAGCGGCAGGGTGAGGTCCCTCTTCCGGCGGCCGTCCTTCTTGTTGTTTTTGTTGTTGTTAGTGGCGGCGGCGAGGGAGTTGAGCGGTGGAGGCCTCATCTGATTTTGGGGATTTTGGGTTTTTATTTTTTTTTAAAAAAATGGGTCGGGTCGGGTTATTGGTTGGACCCGAATAGCTCTGCTCCTCCTACGTGGCGTGTCCACGTGTCAAGCCGCATCAGCGACGTCAAGCGCCATGTCAGCACCGTTACCCATCCACCGTTAACAGGGACTAAAACCAAATTTTGCTATTTCTCAGGGACTAAAACTTATACAGAGGGACTAAAACCAAACTTTCCCAAATTACAGGGACTAAAAACTTAATTAACCCTAATTAATATGTATTATGTTAACATTGTTTATTTTGAAATATTTATTGTCTGAATTTTTTTTTACATTTAGACTTGAGTTTACTGTCATGACATGTTAGCAACACCATGGTTTTGATTCTCGTTGCAAAATTCAATGTGTAATTTGGAAACTTAGCAATCTGATTAGACCGAACAAAATCATAAGAATGCTATACCATTGCTAATATAGTTTACCTTATTTGTTCAAAATTTACGTTGACAATGGCATGTCTCTTTAAATAAATGGAAGAAGGAAAAAAACATTAATATTACAACCAAATGATATAAGATAGCACAGTACTAAAGGTCTCTTCTCACTATCATAACCTTACTTCTTACTTCCTTTGCAAAGTGAATTTGCATGACCTCCCTCGTTATCTAAAGTGAGATCGTTTACAACTTAGGGTTTATACCTTCAGATTAATAAAATGAATTTTGTGTATGAGTCTCATTTAATTAATTTAAAAATGTAAATAGTAGTTTTCCACTAAAATGGGGATGAAAGAAAAGGCAATCTATTATTCTCTGCGAGCGGGTGAAAATATTGTGAATCATGAATTCATTCAACCATAAAATAGATTAAACTAGTTTCTTGTCTTTCTCTGATTGATTTAAGAATGTATTACTAGTGGCTAGCTACTCAATTCAACATACAAAGATGTTTTGTATGTTGCTTCATGCCATATGGCTGAGCCGCAACAAACTCTACCCAGAATCCAACTTAAAAAAAAAGATATATATATATATATATATATATAATTACAATGGTAACATCTCACATTTAAGGAGATTTACCGTAAAGTTGATAAGACCCAAAAACAAGTTAATGTATTATAGGTAGGCGATCATAGAATGTGGATAAATAATATTAGGATTAGTGATAATAAAATATTCTTATAGGTGGTACTAGTAGAAAATAGAGAATGGGTATGTGTGAAATTACATTTATTAAGATAGGAAAATTTCTAAAAGGGGTAGGATTCTATTATACTATGTCATCCTATAAATATGGTTTCTTTTTATGGAATGAAACAAGTAAAAAATATTTGAGTTCTTTAATTTTTACTCTTTTTAGCTTTAAGAGTAGTTTTAATATAATTTTACGCATCAGAACGTGTCCTTGATAAAGCTTACGAGACTCAATTCAACTACGAGTATATATAAATGTAAGATATTAGAATCGTATCCATTAAAAAAAATCTCCCCTAATCGAGAATGACATTGGGTAGGAGTACAAAACCACATTTGGCTATATCCATCTCAAAATGTATATTGTGCATTTGTGCCTAGATAATGTAATTTGTATAAGTGTTATTATTTTCTGCTTCTGTTCTAAAATGATGCTATGGATTTGACTATCTCTTCCAAGTGCTTCAATGCTTTTTAGGCTTTTCAAGTTACATACTTTGTGATTTAGAACTATATTGTTCATTCACCTAACTTGCTGCAGAAATGAAGCCAGAGGAAGACTTGAAACATAAGCCAAATAAGCTGCTCTCATTGATTGATTGTAGGTGGTGAAAATGGTGGGTTGCAAGTTCTTGATCTGGAAGCAACCCAGCATCTAGTGCCTACCCTCGATGCGGCACGAAATCTGTTTATTTGCAATCTGAGATAGAGCACGTTGCAATTGCGGTTGGTTCATCATGATTCTTCACCAAATCATGAATTTCCCGCAACTATGCTCATCTTCCTCCTTTCCATCCACCACGTGTATATTGGTCTAACCCTTTTGGTTAGAACAGATAAGCATATGCAAGTAAATCTTGCTCTACCTTGCTTAATATTTTGGAGGTTCCCCAAGGTGCGTGAACCTATGCAAGAGCACCCCAACAATCCAATGACCCTGGAATGCTATTGCAGGGTAAAACAAACAATATTTGATGTAATTTACAAGTATCATGATCTTTTGATTATTGTGGCTAACTTTAATGTGCCAAATAGGTGCGAATGATAACGAGCCCTTGAAAATATAAATGATTGCTTCTCGTGTGAAAAAATGAGGGTAAGTCTTAACGCAATGATAAAATACTAAAAACCTTTTCAATTTTGTCAAGATCATGTTATGCACATCTATTCTCTCCAAACCCCATAAGATAGAACACGTGTGGATCATTCCGCCTTTTTTTTCATTTCACTCCCCCTTAAATAAGCAAATCCAAACATATTTTGTTTGGATGGTGATGAACAAGGGATGGTTTTTCCCCAATATTTAGTTTGATGATAATTGACACATAATTAGTGAATCAAATTAAATGTATTGTATTTTTACTTGATTGTGGACTCTGTGCAAAGTTGTAAAAATCAAAATCTTACACAAGATTAAATAAACAAAATAAAAACGTAAAATGTTAAATTGTAACACAATTTAAATGATAGTAATAAGATCGACCAATTTCTTTAAATTTGTAAGATTTCAAGATTTAAATCAAAATTTTGACAATATTGTTCGTGTGCCCACTTGACACAGAGAAGGCATTTGGTCAGTGGTGCCCACAAGTGGCACCTGTCAGTTCTTGAATGGCATCGGGTGAGCTTCTGAAAGGACAACCACAGCAGAGTTACCTAGGAATATTCTCTACATGAATGGTGGGAATTGTTTCTCATGTAGATACTGTAGATGCTAAAATTCTTTAGCTATAAGGTATCTGCATGCATCACTACCATCCTAGTATTTGGAATCATATTTTATGCTTTAACTTGTGGTGAATCCTTTTAACTCGTCCAGATTTTATATTTCAAATTAAAGGCATCAATGCCCCCTAACCACATTCATACACTAAAATCTTCTTGCATCTTTTTGCCCATGGTTACAAAACATTTTTATTGGTAAACTCGTACAAATTTAAATAAACTCTTAACAAGTCATTAATTTACTTAAAATCTTAAGTTTGATAACCTTAGTATTTGAATGATATAAGAATGTCTTATATAATTATGATTAAACACAATCTTATATAATTAAGCTTCTTATTAACGGGATTGATCCAAGTGGTAAGCGACTTGGTATCGCTTAAACAAGGTCTCGAGTTCGAGACTTTGTGTACGCAGTTATCCCCGTTAGAAGACTCACCCACCATAGTCAGGTGTGCGACCCGAGTCGACCCTGATTAGTCAAGGCTGAACCTTGAATACCAGGCAGATAACACGTAAAAAAAACTGCCAAGCAGCCAGCCACACAAGTATAATATTTCAATGTACATGCATGAAAACAGAAAGTGAAACTACCTTCATAGTTTTATTGGTCTATATACAAACACACACCACCTCCTAAGTCCTACCACCTTTATTGTATACTTTACATTGTAGAAAAGAAGCTTTCACAGCATCAACACACACAAGCACTCAACAGACTGTACATCATAGCCTCCAGAAGTAACCTTAACATGACTCTCATTTGTCCATCATTGGCAAGGACACTTATATATGATATACATAAAAACTTTTAAGGTACCTAAGATCCTAACCATATCTAAAAACAAACAAAAACTCAATCCAAGAAACTATATATATACCTATTATATACACATGCATGCATGCATCTGCACCCTACATTTTCTTCTAGCAAAAACCTTTTGTTCCTTCCCCCTTATCGCAACCAATTTTCACGCATTCAGAATATGTCTGAATATCTCTCTTCAGGAGAGATAACTGCTAACACCCTAAGCAGATAGTACGGCGCTCTCAGATTTATCAGTGAGGGATTCGCTGCCAAAATTAACAAACTTCTTTGCCTCCTCGGAGTTGGCACCGTATGAGGAGAGTAGCTTCTTCTGCATTATTTTAACAAATCATTAGATCATGATGCAGTTCAAACCATGAAAAGCTTTAAAAACAAATCAATATGCGCTTTAAAAGATGACAGAGGCATTGTTGCCATCTATTGGAAACAAAACTTACATGATCCTCAAACTCAGGACTCATTAAATTCAAGGAGAGGTTTCTCATCAACAACAATACCTGCAAACAAGACCATGTAAATAACTCGAGTGGAAAAGCCTTAAAACCTTGAACTCCCAAAAAAAAAAAAAAAAAAAAAAAAAAAGGAGGAATGAGGAGGCAAAGAAAATGAAGGCCTTGAGATTAATTACTGTTTCAACGTTTATTGGGTCCATCTGTTTCAGCCTCTGTAGGTGATTAGTAGAATTTGGATCAAATACACTGCCAATGAAGCTGTAGACTTTTGCAAAATCTGGCATTACTGTATAAAGCAGGTGAATTTGTAAGCAAGAGCATAGAAATAATCATAAAACAAAATAGTACAACAATGGTTGACAATTTCAATAACAGACATTGAATGCACAAACCAAGTATTCCTACTGTAGAAACATGTAACCAAGGGCCAAAACAACCATTAATTGGAGATAAAGAACCATTCCAACCTGAAATTGGTTTTCCCTGGTTTCTTTGATCAATCCCTTTGTTGTTTGGCCAAGTTGGAGGGGTGCTCTCATTACTACTGCTATAGCAACTAGTAGGAGGAACCACTTGTCCAGCTCCGGTCAATCCCATATCATCTGACGACAAACAAACAAAAAACTTTCCGTGTTAACGAACCTTCCTCATATCGGAATTCGCCATCAAATATAATGGAAAAGAATACACATTTTGAAACTTAAAAAAGAGTATTGCAGATTTCAAGAGAAATGAAAACCTTTAGCCACGTGTGGCACACTCCCTGGCGGTATAGCACTATAATTCCAAGATGATACAGGCACACTGGTAACCGGAGTTCCAAGCACAGATGACGAATCCGGGCTATAAATGTATGCAGGTTCAATGAAAGCAGATGAAGATTGCAATGGCCCAGTGGCATGGGATACAGTAGGAGCTGATAAAACGCAAAAATAGAAACCAGCATTACTCAAATATTATACAACAGATGAAAGCCAGAGAAACATGAAATGTGTTTTGGCTATACCAACCAATTTTAGGAGCTTTCTGAGGATATGGATGGGCAGCTTTTCTCTTTGGGCGAGGAGGAGGTACGTGTTCACTTGTTCCATTCTTCTGGACTTTAAGGAAATACTTTTGTGCATGACTTCGTATCTGCCAAAAAGTAGTAGTGCGGTAAAAAATAATATTCTACAGTTTTTCATAGAAGTATTAAGAAAGAACACTTAAGAGCACGATATTCACCATAAGAAAATTGATGAAACGAACACTATTTCAATTATATAAACAGGATGAGTCAATAACTCTCTGTCCTAATGTGACAGAGGCGGCAAACTATGAGTTTATGTTCCCAACCCCGTCATCAAGCCTTAGGTTCTTGAAGTAAAACACAGGAAGAATAAATTGCATCTCATTCCAATGCAAGAGAGTGCAGACAAAAGTATGCACTTTGTTAGTTAGATGAACCAAAAAAAAAATTGGTTTGCTAGTAAGGTGCACTGAATCGGCAGATATAAAAACGAACAAAAAGCTAGTGGTAGAACCAACTCCAATCATCATGAACATAACTCAGGTCGAGGGTTTCAATTGACAGTCTTTGGAAAACCATCATGTCACCGAAAATCAAGTTTTAAGCTTATGTTTGAGACTTGGAGTCTGGTATTCAGTGATGACACTGAATAAGTTTCACAAAATACCCAATATGGGATTCAAACTTCAAATATGTTTAATAATAATGAATAAATTTTTTATCATTTTCCACTGTTTCAAAAGAAAGCAAAATTATCTAACGTTCACTAGTAACTTGATCCTTGTTTCCCTTTGAGATTTTCACAAATAATAATTACCTGAATAACTGTTTTTGATCCAACAAATGCTTCAATCTTCTTCCAGTCACGATCAAATCTGAAACCAGTCATGAGAAACAGAGTTGAAAATAAGCAAAAATAAATAAATACATCATATACCACATTATTACAGCAGGAACCATTTTTATTGGAGAGTATAATTTCAGCTTGCAAAATGGTGGATACTACTCAAATGGCTTGGCCTAAACTCAAATTACCCACTCATTTTTCGATTCAGTAACTACGGAGTTTCTAAGCCCTAATTCTTTCAATGCTTAATTTTAATATAATCTGCAAGCTACAACAAACAACTAAGCCTTATCCAAATATGTTGGGTTGGCTACTTGGATCACACAATGCCAGAGTGTCCATAAGCTGCAAGCTATTAAACAAAAAATAATAATTTCAATGTACATGAGATAATATTCATTACAAGTCAACATAAATAAGTAAAAGCATATGGCATTTATAGCTAAAGCTTGAGGGAGAGGAATTGACAGGAATTTTCTGACAAAAGCAACGTTGCACGCTGACATTTGTCATGCAACAATCCAAGGGGGTGCATAATGACAGATGGTAAAAATGTTGGTCCTATTATCCTAGCGTGTGATTTAGGGCACAAGCTGCAGCTTTGATATAAAGGTGACACTTGTTTCCTTCAAGTGAGGTGGGGTGATTAGTGAGTCGAGTAGTGTCGATTTGCAAACTGCAATGCTTCTCTTTTACACATTCGATGACCCAACGAACACACTTCTATCTCGTTTGCAGTTGGTTTGGAGTATCCTACGCCCTTTGCACGCCTTCAACAAGGCGCGGATCCTCTGAGGTTTGCTCCTAAAACACTCTCATCTTACAATAGTTCCGTTCCTTCAACCCTCATAATACTTAAAACCTAAAAACTCGAAGCTTATGAATTAAACTCCAGAAACAGAACTATATCAAAACAAAAGAAAAGAAGAAGGAAACAAGTAGATAATTTTGAGACCCCAATTTAACGAATTTAATTTATGTGCATCCTGCACCACTCAATCAGTTCAATAACATCATATGACAAATCAAACTAACTAATCAATAAGAAAACACATACTTGTATTGATATTTGATTAGCTTATTTTAACTTCAAAAACCTAATAATCAAAAGCTCCTGAGGCAATTTTAACCATAAAAAATTGATCATTTCCCTACAAATACGTTGTTGCCAAACATGCTTTTACTAAATCCAATAAAAAAACGAATCTAAAATAAAGCATACCCCAAAAGGGGTTTACACTACAGTAATAGTGTAACAACTATTCTTTACTTCACCGATTAAAAATCCCAACTCACATGACCCATTAATCACCAATCCAAACAATCTTAATTACCAATAAAACTCAACAAATGGAAGAAGAAGGCATTAATCAGCACCCATAATTCACCCCCCAAAAATAAAAATAGCATCCAAAGACTGCCTAATTCACAAAGCAGAAATTCCAACAGTAATAGTAATACCATGAATTTGAATTTAATTTGATTTTTTTCAGAGGAAAAAAAGAGGAAAATTAGAAGGAGAAAAGACACACAGAGAGAGAGAGAGAGAGAGAGAGAGAGAGAGACTTACAATTGGAGAGCTTCTAGAAACTTGTCGTGCTCCTGCTCGGTCCAGCTCTCCCTGGACTTGGTGATCGTGTAGGGTTTCCGGATCTTCTTATTCGGATCCTCCGCCGCGGAGGATGATGACGCCGCTGCCGGAGCTGGCGGTGCCGGCGGCGGCATGGGATTGACGCCGGGAAGACCCATGTTTGAGGAAGAAGGATCGAAGAAGTAGAAGCCTTGAGCTGGATTCGGGTTCACCGACACCATCAAGAACCGAGACACGCAAAAATCCCTTGAAGAATTCGAACTCCGATTTTCGCGATTTTAAGGACTTTCGTGTGAAACCTGTGTCACTGGTTTTTCCAACAACCTCTGTTTCTGTATGTTTTTTTTTCTCTCTGTTTTCGTTTTTTATGGTCGCAAATTCTCTCTCTCTCTCTCTCTCTCTCTCTCTCTCTCTCTGTTTTGTAATCTTTCTCTCGATTTAAAATGAGAAGCCCAGCTTTTATAGAGGAAAAAAAAAAAAAAAGGTGGGTGTGAAATGACCGTGCTGTCCTCGACACTTGCCATCAGTGTTCATCACTATCCGCCGTATTCAGTCTCAATGGCGGTTGAATTTACAATTTTGTGTTTTCTTTAATTAATTTTGACCTATGCTTTAGTGTAAAAAAAATTGAATGGCCTAATTGGTCTGGAATTTTTAATCAATGTTGACATTGGTTTTCCAACAAAGAAAACTCTAAATTGGTCTTTAAACATTTTAAAACATTATCTTTATTATTACTTACGTCTAAAATGTTGATGAACTAATAGGTGAAACGTTTAAAATATTCAAGACTAGTTGAAAATTTATTTTTGTTTAGGGACTAATATAGACATCGATAAAATGTTCATGAACCAATTAGAGTATTAACCTAAAAAAACAAATCATACATTTTATTTACTAAGATTTGGTTTAGTATAACGTTGTAATCTTCTTAGAGATGTTAAGCTCTCTAATTCTTCAATATTTACTCTTGAAAAGTCATATTAATGTTGTTAGGTTAAAAAAAATATAAAATTAGTTATTAATAAGTAGAATCTACAACATTATTTCGTAAAATATATTGTAAAATTATTCTTTAAATATGTAAATGATTATAATAAACATAAAAATTAAAGAAAGTAATAACAATTATTAAGATTTAAGGTCATATTAATTTTTTAAATTTTAAACAGTACAAACCAACTTAAATTTTTTTTAGACATTTTAGTTTACCAAACACAAAAATTTAAGTTATATTTGTCGAAACAATGAGCACCATCTCAAATTTTTTTTAATCAAAATCAAGTTTAAATCATGTAATATTTTATCAATAAAAGTTCTTATTTGTATAATTATTAAAAAAAAATGAGACAATAGATTATACTAAAATAGATATCTGTACCTAACTTCCTAGTTGAGAAAAAATGGAAAAAATTTTGGCCCGTCTCATTCTTATAAATTCTTATCCTCTATACCTGAAATTGTGATAATGGATAGTTAAGTATAACAAATGTTAGGAATTAAGATTAAGATAAAAAGAAAGATAAGAATCCAAAAAAATATCGTTCATTTTTGTGTGTAGAAAAGAAATATTCGTTAGCAATGCATATAACTATTTTGGTTATGATTTAATTTCTTTAGTATACAATCAATCGAGTCAAAGATAGTTGTCACAATTAATAAAAATATAGCTCGCATCTCAATATGACGCAAATTTGATACTCATTGTCAATGTAAGGGTAACTTTAGTTAATGATATGTAAATACAATTGTAAGCACTTAAAGAATTTGAGAATGTGTCATGACTTAATGAGATGATTGATGTCAAACTTACCTAAATCCTTTAACTAGGGATTTAGAATTTGAGCAATGAGAATCAATAAATTAACATAACTTATTTCAATTATATAGGGGATTTGATGACAACAGTAAATGTAGTTGTCCAAGATGACCAACCCAAAAGCAAGATCATCACACACTATTTCAGGTAAGGAGATAGGGCCCAAAGTGGCTCGAGAGAGCGCATGACATGACCACGTCAACAAGAATAGATAAAAATAGCTCCCCCCCCCACATACACACATATTTGAACAATTTGTGTGAATGATTACAGTAGAGCTCAGAGTATCCTATGATACTCGGAACCACTTGCTCGCCACTCAACTTATGTCAAACCCTAGCCTGCTTACACTATATAAGAGAACACCTAATGCTAAGCTTAGGGGTGTTATCGATCCTAAATTTCACAACTCACATTCGTGTTATGACTTTAATGTTGGAGTGTCTTGCCGGTCCACCCTTAGTGTTGCATAACCCAAGAGGAGCTTGAATTTGTTAAGGGAAGTAATCAGCAAAACCAGACACAGTCACTTTGTGTTCATAGCTCTTAACAATAAAAAGAATAAAAAACAATAAACTCACATTTTAATGTTACAACTACAAACCAAGCCGAAAAATATTAAGATCAAAAGAGAGGAAGCTTAGCTTCAAAGATCCTATGTTGACTTGGATAGAAACGAGAAGGATGTATAATATATTTTAGTCATTAATCATTACTATATGTAAAGTGATAAGAATGGGAGGGGGAAAAAAATAAAAATTGTGGGGTGATTGAAACGTAAGGTAAAATGCAAGGATTATTAGCTTTAACAAGTATTTATTAACTTAGG
Source organism: Nissolia schottii (assembly GCA_003254905.1). Classification (NCBI taxonomy): domain Eukaryota; kingdom Viridiplantae; phylum Streptophyta; class Magnoliopsida; order Fabales; family Fabaceae; genus Nissolia; species Nissolia schottii. The sequence continues at coordinate 403,455 of QANU01028716.1, read as the reverse complement.
CTCTATCAGTTTTTTTAGCTTAAGAAATTAACTTAATCTATATGCCAGCAAGACAAACAAGATGATAGTTTATGTTGCATTCATGTATAAGTCACCATTAATCAAAACAACGTGCTAGTTAAATAAAATATACAATTTTAGAATTTCTAGGGACGAAACGTGGTTGGTTTGTACTGTTTTGGAAGGCTACAATTCCGAAGAGATTACGAAGTCTATTCTAATTTTATTTATTTTTTGAGTTACTCTAAGTATTTGTATTTTTAAATATGCAGATGTATACTTGCATAACGTTGATCGAATAATAAAGTCGTCTCTTGGTTAAAGGTTACATTTAGTGACAGAGATAAATAGGTTTTTTGTCTTTATAAACGTCAATTCAATGTCTACTTAGATAAAAATATTTTATTCTCTTTATCTCAACTTTAATGAAATATAAATTTTTTTAAAATTTTCTATTCTTATGTTCTGGTCCATTTGTTTTGTCTCTGGTATAAACACAGTCAAAGAATCTCATATTCAATATAGAGGAAACAACTACAATTAATCAAATTGGATTAGTTGATTCAATGAAAGTGAAGTTTGGATGTTTGGATATCACTGCACTGGAAAAAAATGTATATGTTTGTAGGCAGTGTTATCCCAAACAAGGTAAGGCAGTGCTTGGAAATGTGAGTGATATGATCATAAAAAAATGAATATTAAAATAAATACGGATAAATGATATGCCAAATGTGGTATTGATGAGTGAGGTAGCGAGTGAGAGTTAAATTACCTAAAACCCCCTACTTGCTGAACAAAGGCACTATACGTTGAAGTTCTAGTTTGGTCTGGAAGAGGATTCACGAATCTCGTCTAAGAAGATAGATATTGTCCCATCTCCAATTTTTAAATTCACAATTCCACATCAAAAAGTGGTACTCTATAATGTATTCACCGTGACATTCTCCTTTCTTGAAATGTATATTACGAAATGAAAAAGAGAAAATAAAAGAAAGTACGCTGATATAGTAAGGTTGGTTGAAGTGATAGTCGAAGTGATAGATATCTCAACTTCTCAATTAAAGTTTTCGTATTTAAATTCTATATACAGAAAAGAAATTATCATTAGGAGGTTCCTATTTCCTATAAGCTTATACACTTTTTAAATTTTTTAGAAATTAAGAAGGGTAGAATATCTTTAAAAAAAAATTATTATTAGTACAAAATGAAAAATTGTTTGGAAGGAAAAAAAAGTTACATTGATTTTCTGCATTTTTTTTAGGATTGTTCATTTGTAACCTGGGTTGCATGGGTATTTCATATTTTCATATAGTACCCGCATGGATACGTACTGGGTACAAGTACATTGTGAGTACAGGGTACTCTTATTTTTTCAAACTACGTCGTTTGGGCCAAAAAGAAAAACACTGACCTCAGATCCTACGTTTTCCCTTTTCTGCCTCAGATCTCCTTTTCTCTTTTCCCTTTTCCCTTTTCCTCCTTCTCAATCTCAAACCTCACGCCTTCCTTTCCGTCACCGCCACCTTCTTCTTCTTCGCTCTTTCCCTTGCGTGTACGAGCTGCTCCACGGCCTCCCGAGCGGTCTATTACCGACGACGACCTATGCCTTCGTCGGTCGCGCCCTCCATCGTGCCTCCGCCCTCCATTCATGGTTCGTGATTCTGTTCTGCACTTCTTTTATTTCGTGTTTTTTCCTGTTCTGCATTTCCTTTTTAACCTATTCTGCACTTCTCTACACTTCCTTTTATTTCCTTTTTTTCCCACTTCTCACGACCTGCACTTCTTTTATTCTGATTCTGTTCAGTCACAACCTGCTTCTGTTTTTTGTTGCTGGTTTTTACATTTTTTTCCCTTTTTTTTTTCTGTTTTTGTTGGCCAATTTGTAGCCTAAACAGTGATGAAGAAAAACAAAAACGACAGTTTTCCATAATGAAAATGCCAACCCTAGAAGTTCATCAATGCAAACCTTTCAACAACCAAGCTATTCTTTTTTTTGTGATGAGGGGGATGAAAATGAAGAGATTGAAACTGTTAATGTCCCAGTTTGATTGTTGTGTTCTTGTTTTGAGTATTTTAAAATGTAATGTTGAACAATTTAGCTTATTTTATGTTAAATTTAGGGTTTAGGGTTTAGGGTTTAGCCTAATTTATTTATATTAGAAAAAATAATTAATGCCATTTGCTTTATCAAAAAACCAAAATTGCTAATGTAATAAACTTTAATGTTATTATATTTGTAGAATATATAATTCTTGATTAAATATCGGTAAATGTAAAAAAAATTGTTTCATATATTAATTATTTCATATATAAGTTCATATATTAATTATTTCGTATATAAGTTCATATATTAATTATTTCGTATATTGATGTATGCCTAATTAGTTTTTTTTTTATTAAATTTTAGTCGGACAATTTAGATCTCAGTAATTAAAGAGAAACTAATTTAATATTTTAAACTACAAATACAAAAAACGAATATGTAAAAAACGTATTTTCATTATTAATTATATATTAATTATTTCATATATTAATGTATGCCTAATTAGTATGTTTTTTTTTTTAATTTGGGTTTAACAATTTTGGTCCTAAAGATTAAAGAGAAATTATTTAAAGTTTTAAATGTCAAATAGAAAAAAAAAACATTATGCAAAAAAATATATTCTCATTAGTATTCTATTTGTATACCATGCATATATTTATTCCTTTTTTTTCCCAATTGCATTGATATTGTGTTGATATTTTTAAATTGTATATTATTTTAAATTTAAATAATTTTATGGTGCTATTAGTTTTATGCTGGTATCATTGAAATTAAAATAAACTAGAGTGTAAGAAATTTGATAATATAGGGCAATATTTTCCAAATTATACTATTCAAAATTGCTATGATTGATACATTGATGTTTCCATAACCAAATTAGTAAATAGGAATCCCTCACCTCATAATAAAGAGACGAAGTGATATTCCACTGCACTGCGCCACACCAATAGCTTATTGTTACTGAGTTTGAATAATTTGCAGGGATTTCTTTGATTTGACACAAGTGGTGTATGTGCATTAGGGACCTCAATGGATTCAGGTTTAGGGCAAAGCAAGCACATGCTGTTTTGGACCACAGATCATGAGTCAGATCAATCACTATGTTACTTTGTTTGGATGGACCATAAATATTGGCCATATGCTTCATAATTAAGCCTTTCTCTTCTTTCATTCTTTGGGATCAAGCAAATTCCCACAAAATTAGCTCATCTAAAGTTACTATGCTTTTTGATCTGTCACGGTATAAAAATGGGTGTACATAATCGAATTTGATTTATAAATATATATTTAATTTTAACATTATGCCAATGTTTTCCTTTGTTACATCTATGACAATAAAATCTAAACTTATAACCTATCCTCCTCTTTCATTACTAGATTATTATATATACATTTTTTTTATTCAAAATTATATACAAATATAAGCTTTCACATTCACTATATAAAAATGTGATATATATAACAACATATAATTAGCTAGCTAACAGTGTATTCACGTTAAGAAGTGTATCAAAATCAATCAATTTATAAATAGTGATACTTTGATATTCCATGTACATATAGCATATTTCCCTTTAAACTTACTAATATCTAAAGTTTATTGAATCTCAAGTAATTTGATTGGTGTCAAGTCAATTTAGTAGAATTATACAGAGTTCCCACTTACTAGAAAAAGTAGATGAGCGAGAAATACTAGACTTTGTTCTAAATTTTAATCACGAAGCATCAAAAACTCAAACTAACACCAAACTACACTTTCATTTTCAGCATCAACAACATTTCCTCTCCCTCCTTTCAATATCCAAATGAAACCTTTTCAAATTCTCTTGTTCCATGTGGGGTTTGCCTTCTTATAACCTTACAATTTCCAGAAAAGAAAAAAGCACAAAACTTAAAATTAAAGAATCAAAATGAAAATAAGAAAAAACTATCAAAGAACAAACATATACACTCACTAAAAGTTGAATAAAAAAAATTGTAGTAAAAGATATCTACATGAACTATAAACAATAAAATCTCGGAACATGTTCACAGCCAAAACTCACTCAAAATCTATGCTAAAGCCATGGAACACTTAAGTAGTTTCCTAATGGCACCACCACACCCCCTCAAACACTCTTCTTCTGTTATTTCATATATCTATTGTGGTCGTTGGATCGCATAGAATTTACATCAAGAGCTATTTAAAAAAAAAAACGATGCACAACCTCCACTCATCTACAAAATTAAGGTTTCTTGCATTCAAAGTAACTGGTTTTCGGATGTCCCCAACTTCCTTGATTGAACTCCAATGTGTGCTTTTTCTCATTAAGCTAGAGTAATGAAATTTGTACTCATTACCACTTTAGAAGAATCTCCTCCTGAAGGTCCTGGTCGTCGTTTGATATGAACGCATGAGCAGCCCAACACCGATCCCGAGCCCAACGCACATCCCAAGGCCAATTCCGACGCCGACTCTAACGCCGGCATTGAACCACGAAAGTTGACCGTCCTCGCCGGGATACATGTCGTGATACATGTCTTGAGAGTAGAAACTATTCCCCATCTTCCCATCAAATTCATACTCGTCAACTTCTGATCCAGTTATCTGCAAAAATATCGTCAATGTAATACAATTTGTCAAAAATTCTAGACCTCTGTTACAGATTTCGTGACTAACTATGTTGAAAACATCATTGCAACCATCAAAAACTGAAAAACAAGTTTATTTTATTGAAAAGTGAGATAAATTTGAACATTACTATGGGGGTTGCTAAGGAACCCTTATGAGTGTGGTAACCAAGATTAGTGGTCAAGCATTTATTGATTGTTGATTTCACAGTACATGTTTCTAAAGAATTTATACAAAAAAGTAGCAGTCAATGAAATGCTTGAACAACTTACCTTAGGTACCAAATATTGAAAGAAAAAGAGGGGTACTAGAGTAATTGCTAGAATCATAAGGAATAACTAAAAAAAGAGGGCTATTGTTTGTGTCCATTCAACCAAATATGCTTCAAGAAGAAATCACAGCAGATGATAGATAGGAACTGATTTAGCAATGACAATATTACATGAAAATTATATGATTGTGTTCATCTTCACTACATAATGCAATTTCCAATGCAAAGTGTCATTCATAAAAGTGCGTAGGTTGATGAGTTAGGTATCCCAAATTTTTTTTTTATAAAGAAACATTCAAAACCAAATAAAGGCTACCAATCAGTTAATCAATCTTCTGTAGGAGATTCAAAAACAACATTCAGAACAAGAACCAAATCTACATGATGAGTATTAGCATATCAATAGGTAAGTGTTACTACCACCACCTGTCAATCGTCGCATTTTTTGAATATAAACACGTCATATTGTACGATAAAGTCAACAGACTATAACTAGCCACATAGGATGGCAAAATGTGTCTTCAATTCAATTTAGAGATTGCAAATGTGAAACTCTTGAAACAGTAACCTGTAGTAGTGCTTATAAATATAATCAAGGTTTAAAGCTGCACTCCTGATTCCAATTCAATGCAAAACTAAGCTGAAATAACAACTGACCTAGAACACTATCTCAAATGCCGACACTCAAGTTCTATGTCTGATTTATAGTTTGCAAACCATGGTTTGATCCAACAGAATTGAATGAGCTTAACTCGACTCTAAAAGCTATCTATAGCATGTTTGGTTTTCAGGTGGAAACACTCGGAATAAGTTCTAGATCTCTAGAAGTGAGAAAATTTCACTTTTACCAGTTGTCAGAATTGATTTCTGCTGTTCAATCTATGCTATAAGAATTGATTTCTGCATGTTTGAAAAACCGTTTGCCCACCCTAAAATCAATTCTACACACTTCCAAAAGTGAGAAACTCATGGCTCCACCCCCAGAATCAATTCTACACCTTTCCACCAGTTTTCCAAACATGCTATAAAAGCTAGGCTCCCGGAGGGATGTCTAAGCTGTACTACAAACTCTATTCACGTCATTCGCTACGTAGCATCGAAACCATGATTTGAGATTAAAAATTTAAAATGCAGCCCAAACCGTGATTTAAGATTTTCTCAACCCCAAAACCAAAACAAGCACTCACAATCAATTCAAACCACAATCATAATAATTCATCAAAAAACCATAAAAATAAACTTTACACATTCACAACAACAACAAAAAGTACCTGCAATTTCCCATGTGGGACCAACCCATTCACACCCTTATGCATCATCTCCTTCTCCATCACCTCCTCATCCTCAGGTATAGCATCCAGCGTGGTATGCCTCGGCACCCTCCTCCTCGGGCTCATCTGAATCGTCTTGCTCAGAATCACCGGCACGCCGGAGCAGCACCCCGCCACATACACCTCAATCGACGGCGCCGAAACCCCGAGCTTCGGCCGGAAGAACGCCGAAGAACCCGACCCAACCGAACCCGCAGCAACGTGGCAGTCAATGCTCCAGCCAGAACCAGAACCGGCGGCGCCGATGCTGCCGCCGCCCCCGCCATTGAGGCCCCAATTGCCCTCCACGCGCTCCAGCGAGCCGCAGAGGAACAAGAGCCCTTCCTTCTCGTACACCTCGAACTCCACGCTCCCCGTGGCGCGAACGCTGTCGGTGCTGACGTAGGTCACCTCGGCGGAACCCCTGTCGACGCGGTCGCGGCGGAGGGAGAGCGGCGCCGCCTCGGTCGCAGCCGGGACAGGGGTGCCGTTGACCTGGAGCGATACGCCGATCTCGCGGTGGGGGTGGCGGAGCACGAGGTGGTCCGGGACGCCGTCGACGAGGCACGGCGAGATTCGAACGTAGAAGAGCCTGATCTCGAGCCATGCCGAGTGGTTCAGCGATGGAAAGGGAATCGAATTGGCCGTTTTGGCAATTGCCTCATCGTTTTGATCCATTGAAGAGAGAGACACTTGATGAAATGAGCAGGTTCGGTTTTGGAGGCGGAAATTGAGGACTCTTTGAAGAAAAAAGAGGTGGGAGTTGAATCAATTGAATGAATTTGGGGTGGGAATGGGGAAGATGATGAAATAGGGTTGGTTAAATTTGGGGATTTTTTGGTCTTGTTGTGATTAATCAGAAACAGGTGATGGATTGAGGAAGTTTGTATTTTGAGGGTGGAATTGGAGACCCTTATGAGGGAATTGAACCTGGGCGGTGATGGTGATGGTGATTGAAGAAAATTGAGGTGGGAGAAAAAAGAGGGAGGCGGGTTTTTTATTTTGATTAACTAAATAAAAAAGAAAAATAGGGGGAATTGAAATATTTTGATGAATGAATGGGGGTTTTGGTTAGAGAGAGGTATTAATAGGAGGAAGGTGGGAGACGCGTGTTCTGTTATGGAGTGACCGGGAAAGGTGCGGGTTCTGTTTTGTGTTTGTGTGGCTTCTGTGTTCTCTCTGTCACTCTCTCTCTCTCTCGTCTTCTCTGCTTTGCTGATAATATGGGGGTATTGGTGTTGGACTTTGACTTGTTGGTTGCTAGGGTTTTTGCATTTGTTTTTGTTTTTTTTGTTATTGGAAATATCTTCTCTTTTCTTATTTGAAAAATCAATATCAAATTCAATGGCTTTTTTCACAACAAAAGTTGTTTTTGGAAGAATTCATCATGTTTGAATAAAAAGATAACGATGGAAGAGAAACAAAATTTATTCGGTTTTGACTAAAAAAACTAAAAAAACAAAATTTTGAGGCTTTTTTTTTTAAATGCTTTTTGTACGTTATACACAATATTGTGTTTTAATTAAATTCACCTTGAGTGTCAAATAATATATAATATAAATAATTATTTCATCCTTTTTAGTAATTTTATTATATAAACACAATTTATTTTATATACAATTTAAATAAAATAAATTATCTTAAAATCAGTTTTAATTAAAGTATTCATGCATATGCTTTGTTTTTTTTTTATCTAAACATAAATAGGTTCTTATATAACTTGGTTATATAAAAAAAATGATTGTTTAAATAAATGATTATTGTAATAAACTTAATTTTACAACTTTTTCAAATACACTTATTTCATTCATAGTCATTAATAATTTAATTTATTTTTGGGGTCTACCGTCTAGGGCCTAAATGAGGGAATCGACTGAAAGGGTTCCATCCAATATGTTGTAGTCATCTTCTGTATTGGGCTTCTAAGGTGATAACTTGAGTGGGCCCAGTTATTAAAGCGTTCACCTTTTTACTAAGAATGTAATCTTGGACCCAAATGTGTAAATGGACTGAAGGTGGTCCATATCAATAATTGGACAGTAGTATAATCTGAAATGGCCCAATTCAGTAATTTTTTTACGTGGCCCAATTCATTAATTCATTAGAACTAAACAAATAAATATAATAAGAAATATTATATTCTCATACAAAATTTCCTGTATACTAATGAAGTAAGGGTTAAAACACTACTTAGTTATTGGACTTTACACACTTGGTCCTCAGAAAAAACTAAACGACTTGTTAGTCCTTGAATTTCACAAATGTTGGACAAGTTAATCCCTCCGCCCATGGGGTTACTAAGGGACACTTAGTTGTCCGTTAACAGAGACGTTTTCTCTCTTTTCTTTCCTAGTCACTAAGATAAAATTTTCATTCTACCCTCACTCAACCATGAAATCCCCACTTTATCCTTATTGTCATGTAATCATTTTCTTCTTCCTCCCTTGCCCCATCTCCACCCCTTCCTTCTTCCTTCTTCCTCCTTCCTCCCTCCTCCCTACCACCTCCCTACCATCACCACTAGCATCCCCACCCCAATATCCAAACCCTTACTCTAAAATAAAACATTTGCTAAAAAAAATCATATCTCTCAAACCATATCTCCTTGATGGTTACGACTACAAATAAAAATAATTGGCTCTAACGACCAAGGGAATTCTCGCGGGTAAAGTAGAGCAAAGATTTGGGATGAACAAATCTGATTCTCTCCTCTTTCTTTTTTATACTTTTTTTGTTTCAATTTGGGTATGGTATGGTGATAATGGTTGTGGGGTTGTAATTTGATCTTGATTGAGTGTGTGTTTGCGTTTTGTGTCTAAGGGTGGATAATAAGGGGTTGACGATGATTCATATGGATCTGTTGTAGCTGCATGTGGTTATTGTTGAAGATGGAGTTAAGGCATTGTATTTCCCTGATACAAGGTTGCATGATGATGTTCATTTCAAGTTTTATTTAAGTTGAAAGAGGAAGGAAAAGTGTTGAGTGGTCGGTTTTTGTTTGTTATTGGGGTTGTGTTGGTTTTTGAAGATGAAGGTGGGGGGGGGGCGGTTGTGGTGGTAATGGGAAGTGGGAATGAGGTATGAGTAGTGATGGTGGTTATGGTGAAAATGGGGGAGGGGGTATTGTGGTGGTGGGATGAAGGTCGAGGTGGGGGTGTGGTGTGTGGGTGATGGTGGTGGTAATGGAAATGAGGATGTGGTGGTGATGGTAGGAAGAAGGGTGTGGTGGTGATGGACTAAAGGTAGAGGTGGTGGTAGAGTGCATGGACTAATTAGTTTTTGGACTTTTTTTTTGGTCAAGTTGATCCTTAAACTTTACATCATCAAAACAAGGAAATTCCACTTGAATATGAAGAATATTGAAATGTGAGCATTCTGTAAAGGTTACTAAATGTGGCAGTATTTGTTAAAATTGCCAAAAAAAATGAGGCGATTTGTGTGAATTTTTTTAATAAAAAAATTAGCCTATAAATCGGCAGAAAACAAGGCAATTTTTGTAAAATTAAAAAAAATCCTAAATTGCTAATAAAGGAGGCAATTTATTTGATTTTTTTAAAAATCGAAACGAAATCGCCAATAAAGGGAGCGATTTATATGTTGTAGGGTTTATTGGCACACATCTCGAGAACATGCATATACAGACCTAGCACTGGAAATGCAATTGGGAGATACGTTTTCAGCAAGTGTAGGTGGGAGACAGAGATTCTCCATGCTTTGTTGACCGAAGAAGAGCAATAATTGTTCGTGTTTGAATAGTTGGAAACACTGGAAGGAGACATTTTTCTTATAAGTAGTATGGCTTTAGTGAAGCCTCAAAATGCATGGTATCGACTCATATATGTAGAGAATGTAGAGAGATATCAAGAGAAGAGAAATAGTCTGTGAGAGTAAAAATAATATTGAGAGAAGTACTATTAAGATGACACAATCTCACAACACAATGGATGCAAGCAACCATATTTTGATGGTCGTAAACAATAATTCTTCAGTAATATCTATTATTTAATTTATCATTTCATTTTATTTTTACAAGTTTATTATTATTATGTTATACGAGATACAAAATTTGCTTTATACTTGTCTCTTTGTGAGAATCTTGTGTATAAAAAATGTATCTTACTAAATATTTATTATTTTTTTTCATACCGTAATTGATTAGACTTCATGCTAATTCAATTTTTAAAAATGATTGGTATACACCCAATTTTCATGCCACCGTATTGCCAACCGTGTATTTTCATATGGTCATTATTGATTTTATTCCATATGTGACCTCACACGCAATCTCACGGGTGTTTTCACTTACTCCCACGCAGCTGTCAAACCCTCAACTCACGTAACCCTCGGTTCGTCTTCACCAAGCATTGTTTTTGCATAATTGTTATTTAGTTTTGCAGAATCAATATCAATCATAATCATTCGGTTGATGGATTCTGATGTTGATCCTAATTTGTCAATTGAATCTATCTGAGCATCAATTCGAGGAAACGAACAAGTTCTGTGATGAATTGATTCAATGTCCAGTTTCATCAATGGATTATGCAGATCACATGTAAAGAAAAAAGTAGGGCACAAACATTTGTCATACTATTGCACAAACATATATAACGTATGTGCACCAACAAATGAAACAATTGATACTAAATACTAAATGACCAAAAACATGAAAATGAGTAGTGCACAAACATTCTCCATATTTTTGCACAAACATATATAACATATATGCACAAACATATGAACCAATTAACACTAAATACTAAACGAACAAAACATATTAATTATTAGTGAACAAACATTGTCACATTATTGCACAAACATATATAGCATAGGTGCACAAACATGAAACATTTGCCACACCATTGCACTAAATACTAAAGGACCAAAAACATGAAAATGAGTAATGCACAAACATTTGTCACACCACTCTACAAACATATATAGCATAGGTGCACAAACATTTGAACTAATTAACACTAAATACTATCATACCAAAAACATGAAAATGAGTGATGCACAAACATTTTTCATATCTTTGCACAAAAATATACAATATACATGCACCAACATATGAACCAAATAACACTAACTACTAACATAAAAATATATATTAATTAGTAGTGCACAGACATTTGCCACACAGTCGCACAAACATATACATCATACCAAAAGGGAAGTTGGATGATTGAAAACTTCTACTACATAATACACAAACATGGCAAGTATGGTTGTAAAAGAAGTGTGGAGTGAACGTGAAGCCCTGTATTTTTTTGTTTGTGCAATAGAGAGGAGAGGCGCAAACGGTTTCATTTTTAATGGGGTGTGCACACACGCGTTATTATAGGAGAGTGGGTGTCATGGTGAAGCGATTGGTTGAGTAGTGAGGGAAACTCATTAATTAGACGGTTGATGGTATGTTGGATGGGTTGGGGATTGTACAAGTAGCATAATTGTTCAATTTTTATTATCCAAGCAAATTAAAACTGATTATTTGTAGAAAATAAATAAAAATTTCAACATCGAATATTAATTTCAAAATACATTAAGAGTTTAAACTTAATTCAACCAACATTAAAAATGAAAAAGAAAAGGGCCAAAAACAACATTATACATACAGGTTTGTAGAACTAATGGATTAGATAAGTGAATTGTGATTTTTAGATTATATATATAGTATTTTTATATTTATTATTACTATTATATTATTATTATTATTATTATTTATAATTTATTGTACCAGATGATGAATAAAACACTTTAGTGTCGACATTTGTTCTTCCTAGAGCAACATCCGGTGAAAATAGAAGAAATTTTATTGCAGAGTTATTTTTGACACATTGTGGAACTCAACAACAATATTAAAGTTGACAAGTATCTGATTAGTGCCTTGGTCGAACGGTGGATATCGAAGTCTCACACGTTTCACTTTTGCTATGGAGAGTGTATAGTGACGTTGGAAGATGTTGCTCTTCTATTAGGGCTCCCTATCAAAGGAAAATCGACTAGATTAGTTTCTGCGTCGAAGTAGTCCAACAAACGTGTGAAGAACTACTTGGTGTTCGGCATGAGACATACAATTTCAAAATGAACGCTCTATTGATGAAGTGGGTGAAAGAAAATTTTGGTTCTAATTTAAGGCAAGATGCTCCGTATTTTGACTGCCAGACAATAATAAATTGGCATGCACAGGGCTATATTCTATGAATATTAGGCAGGTTAGAGTTCTCGAACAAGTCAACACGCGTAGTCCATCCGAAGTTCATTGACCTGCTTCAAGACATGGACCAAATTGGTTCCTATAGTTGGGATTCAGTGTGCTTAGCGTTCATGTACCAATCATTATGCCATGCTTCATGCAATCATTGTCAGCAGATTGACAGTTCTGATGTTTTTACAAGCGTGGGCATGGTATCAACTACCATTTATCGCTCCTATCCCTCAAAATGCATGGTATTTTCCGCTTGCTATAAGGTAAAAATTATTTGGGTAACAATATCTTATTTTTTAGTTGTTAAAATCATATTTAATTAATATAATATTTTGTAGATGGATGAACACACAACGACATTGTGAACATCCCATATCGACAAAAACTTATAAATTGACTATAGATCAAATGGATCTTGACAGTGTAAGCATTAAGCATTAAAACAATATAGACATTTTTCTGACGTAGCAGTTAACATTGTCTATATATCTCATATTTTTCTTTATTTTAATTTTAGTTTGTGTGACAACCATATCAACATTGCATAATTCAACATTTCATTCCTAATGATGCCAAGAATGAGCACGAATTGTAGAGAGTTATTGTACCACTTATCTACTATGAGATAGTGGAGTGGCACTCAAGTGACTAGGTCATGCAACGATTTTGAGGAGTTTAAGATGTTTCAGAGGATCCACACAATCCAAGGCCATCTCATAACCTAGAAACAAGCATGATAAAGGAAATTATATTGCAGAGGTATTGGGAATGGATTAGAGCATGGAATGATGATTGATACGATTCTATCATCGATGCAACCATCTTGACTATGTACACACCATCAATGAATTATTGTAATTGGTAGTCTAAGTATGCGGCAAGTATATATTTGTCTTATCTACCCCTTCCCAGAGGATCTAAGACAAAGGGGAAGACCGATTCATATGACTCTTGAAGTGTCGCCACCACCTCACCAATAGCCACCCAAATTGCTCTCATTGTTTCATCAGCAGCCACACCAAGTGCCCTCCCCGCCACATTAGTAGTGTTGGCCATCGTGGCATTCGCAAGAATTTTCTGCGGTGCCCCCACAATAGACATGTTGGGAGCCTGAGCTTGAGCTTGAGCTTGAGCTTGACGAGCAACAACCTAAGATTCCATCAGTGCCCCCTCAGCAACATTTTCAGTCATTTTTTTACCAACAGTGAGTGTCGTATCATGGTAGAATAGGATGCAGTCGATAAAGTGTTAATCTGTCGAGATGTTCCTTTGCGATTGACTTTGACTGGTGCCATAAAACACACGGGAATAACCACCCAACTAACTAATCAGTTATTGGTGCATTCCGAAGCCCAATATAAGATGCCATCAGTGCCCCCTGAGCAACATTTTCAGTAGTTTGACCCACACCGAGTATCATATCATGGTGGAGCAGGATGCAACCGATCAAGTGTTACTCTACCAAGATATTCCTCCATGATAGACTTTAATTGGTGGTCATACAACATACCAACTGATCAATTGTTGGTGTACTCCCAAGTCTATTATGATATGCCATCAGTGCCCCCTTAACAACATTTTTAGTCATTTGACTCACATCGGCTTCATATCATGGTAATGCAGGATGCAACTGATCAAGCGTTACTCTGTCGAGATATTTGTCTGCGGTAGACTTTGATTGGTGTCATACTCAACGTGAACAACCCCCAACTCGAAGTCATGTAAGTGCATCTAATTTAAACCAGAATACTTGTGATGAATTATTCAGATCATTTGGACAATAATTACTTCGAGAGGTTAATTTTCAAGGATGTCTTGATAACCTGCTTTCAAATTTTGGCTTAGGTAGCTCAGGATTAGGATTGTTGCAGCCTCCATAAGAAGGAAACTATTATGAACCAATTGAGCTTCCACAAATTGAGACTCCCTATGTTGACCCTCCACAAAGTGAGGCTCCCAATAATGACCCTCTAGAAGACCTGAAAACCAAGGATGATGACAACAACGATGAGGGGATGACAATTGGGGTGACCAAAGGAAAGAGCGTGACAAAGAAACGACTAGTTCAGTATGGCGAGATTAGGGAGGAATTTTACAAGGTTGTCAACAATAAGATTCCTAGTAAAACCGCTAGTTATGTAAAAACAAAAACATAAAAACGAAACGTAAAAACATAGATTTTATGTATTATTAAGAAATATTATTTTAAAAAATTTGTAACTTGTACAGACATATTTTATATGTTGTAATATATAAAATCCTAACTAAAATTTAGATAATGACATCTAACTCAACATTTAAATATAACTAAATATCGTAGACTCCCGTAATAATAACTAAAATGTCATACTCATTAGTAGTTACTAACTAGTACTACTAGCCAACATCCACAAAAAATAACAGGTCCATTTAATGAGTTTGTTAGTCATATTCATTACAATACACAATAAAACAAAAACTAAAATAAAACATCTAAAAGAAATTATTTATTGTCATTAATATATCATCCTCAATTTGACTACTATCATAATTTGCATCGATCCTTATCTTGTCCTCCATCATCTTTATCTTTTGGAGGAAAAATATTATCTTGTTCCCCTCCTCCAACTTCATCTTCATTTTGATCATCAAAATCATCATAAATTAGTCACTAGTACTTAAGGAATGGGTATTATTACCTAAACGTCCAAAAGCTAAACAGACTTAAACATGAAGCCAACAAAAAATGACTCAAAATTCACCTATAGATAAAAACTTAGTTATTAGCTAGAATTACTCACGCTTTTAACGTTTAATAACGCATGAAAACTTAGTTATTAGCTAGAATTACTCACGCTTTTAACGTTTAATAACGCATGTTTTTACGTTTTAACGAAAATTTATTTTAAAGTGTAATCTAACATGTTTTAGTGCCGTAAAAGGCTAGAAATGTGCATTTTACGTTTTAAAACCCCTTTTTGACAACTATGAATTTTACGCACTATTGTTGCACGTGAGAAACTTGCAAAATGGGAACTCTCTGGCAGGAAGCAACTAAAGCTAAAGTAGTAGGAGTAAATTCATTTAGTTGTAATTTATTTTTTATTGTCATGTCATTTAGTTTTTTTTTCTCCTTCAGTTTATGTAGTTGTTTTTTTCTTTTGTAATTTATTTTGTTGTAATTTAGATTTTGTTGTAATTCAATTAGTTATAATTTATTTTGTTGTAATTTCATAATCTTTTTTGTGCATTTTTTCTGTATATATTACACTTAAGCAAAACTAAAATAGAAAATGGACAAGCTAAAGAAATTCAAACAGAAAATGCACTAGCGAAGGAAATTCATTATTTAATAAAGGTACAAAATACATAAATTAAATCACCACTACTTTAAGACTGATGTGGCCTGACATTACAATATGGACATTGTTTTCGACTATGTCCTGTTTCTTGACAAATGACACAGCATATTTGTCTTTGGAAGTCACTTGAATCCATTTCTTTCCAGAAATGAGTTGATTTGGGTTGACTTTTCATGTCGCACTTCAGGTCTAAGTTTGGAATAATTCTTGGACCAATATAAAATAGCCACATTGATTTGTTCCCAATGACCAAAAACTTCTTCTCGTAAATCTTGCACAGTTTGTTAATGGTATAAATGTTGCCCACATAAATGGTTCAGTCGAGATGAGCATGCACACATGAAGCCATATCATGATGACATGGGTATCACATAGTCTGAAACTCGCCATAGTCACAACACCTGTGAATAAGATCAACTTTCAAATCCATCATTGTATCTAGCTCTTTAACATGAAAAACTGCATCATTTCTTAAAATTGTAGTTACTTGTATGCCTCTAGAGACTTGTTGGATATTATACAGTTTTATTGCGATGTTTTTAGTGCAAAGATGTCCAACCACTTTTCAAGCATTTGCTTCTATAACTTTTCTAACAAACAACGTAGAGGACCAAAAATACATTATTTCAACCAAGGCCCTAATATGTAGATTGCAAGCCCTGTTATAGACATTATTCAAACACCCAGCTAGATTCGTGATGTTTATTTAAAAAGTAATTTATCAGACATCCTTTACACTTCATTGAACACATTATCTTCTTTTTTTCAAAGTTGAAGAGAACGGGAGGAGAAGGTGGTTCTACAACAATTTGAGGGAGAATTGGTGGAAGAACGGGAGCATGGTTGAAAAAACCCTCCAAGAAATAGTTTTGAGGATCATCAAAGATTTATTGAAAATCAATAAGTTATTGTGAAAAAATCATATATTAAAGATGAAATGGACTGAATTTTAATTGAATAAGATAAATGAGAGTTGTGAACAAAAGAGATCTGTGAGTAACAGAGAAGATATTGAAAATGAGTAGTAGATGGTTAGTGATAAGTGGGAGATGGAAAGTGACGGGATAGTATTTATAATGAAATCAATATACAAAACTGGGCTAACTAAATTTACTTTCCCAAAAAATGTTTAAAAAACCGTGTTAGTTTAAATAAGAATTTGACTGACTGATTTTCTTTTTCAATAGTTAATAGAGAAAGTTTACCTCAAAAACTTTAAAGCCTCTATTACATTCACCAATTTAAAAAATGTGCATTACATCATTAATACTCAACCACAATAAAACTTTTGCATGACTGAGGCATATAAGAATCACCATGGAGAGAGTATTATTTTTCTTTCAAATTTATTTTCTTTCATTTTTTTTCAAATAGTAGTAAGAAAACATAATCCTTTGGTTCCCAATGAAAGCATTATCTTAAATGCATTTCATTGAAATTGAACATCACATGCCATAAGTCACAAAATTATCAATGCAAAATTAATATATTTTGACTTGTGATTTTTGATAATCGTCCAAATAATTAATACCAACTGTTTACGAATTACGTATTAAAAGTATTAACAAAAATTACGAATTAAAAACTAATTTACAAATTAAAAAAAATATCTCCTTAAAAACTTACTAATCTTAAGTATTGAAATATTTAAAAATATTAACGATTTTATAATAATGATGATAGTTATTGGAATATGAATTTTTTTTTGAAAATCTACATTTGGTATTTATTCCAAATTACTTTTTTGCTGATAGTTATTCCTTACTATTGCAAATTTGACTATACATACTCTTTGATAGTTATTGGAACTTGAGTTTTTAAAAAAATCTAAATATGAATTTTCATACATTGAAGTTACTATTTGAATTTTTCTTTTGTAAATTCTTAAAGGTTTAAACTAACTATTCTTTAAATTATTATTCTTGAAATTAAATATTTTGGTAGAAATATTTTTTAAAAATTCAAAATATTATTCAAATATTTATTGGGGTGAGAATAATACTAAATTAAGAGAAGAAAAATTGATTTTTTTTTATAAGTAAGTTTGTATTATCCCACAAAACAAGGAATTGACTAGTTATAAAATAGTCCGTTTTTGAAAATATACCCCATAATCACGACACATTCATAGGGCATCAGAACCACATACAAATGAATCTTTACAAAACCAAAATAGAATCACTCAAAATACATTCTAGACCAAATCAAGAATATTGTATACTTAATCTATACAAAAACCAAAAGAGAACCAATCAGAATACATTCATATGTGCTTCAAGTAATTCAAAAGACGTTGAATACATATATTGTCCCTTCATAACTTCAATTGACATAATTGTGTGTGATTGCTTTCTCCATAACCCATGTATTGTTGTTTAAAGTATTACATGTTGTGACAAAATGCAATTTCAATTAATGAGATTACATCACAATGACTATGAAAACACCTCAACAATCTGGAAAAGAAAAAGGAAAAACAGATCAGTAACCAAAAAACATACCTTCTTTAAAAAAGTCTTGTAGACTCTTCCAAATCTCCACTCACTTTGATCCATTAGTGCTTCCTCACATTTTTCTAAATGTAAGAACAACATTGGTCAAGGTCAATGAAAAAGCAGTGAATGCAATAACATCTGAAGCATTTAAAAAAAAAAATGAAAAATAGAGGAATTCGGAAAGTTACATACATACTTATGACTAGATGCTTCACTCCAATAGCCTGCGTTAATTTATAAGTCGTTGTTATGGAGATGATGTAAAAAGGTTACTTTCGTGGAGATGGCATGGTTGAAGAAAAGAGGACACTTATTCAAGCTAAAAATAAAAAAGAATTCTATTGGTATTGGAGACAACAGTAAAATATAAAGTCATAGAAAATGCTCAAAAGAATCTTTTTTTGTTGTTTTTTAATGATAGAATCCTTGAGGATGATTCAAAAACAAAAGGAGAAAGGAAAAAAAAAA
>QANU01028716.1:364465-384364 GCA_003254905.1 Nissolia schottii | reverse complement strand
CCCCCCCCCCCCAAAATATTTATTTTATACCAAACACGTTTTTATAATAGATAGCTGCTTTTTCCTATAACAAATTAATGCCATTAATTAAAGAGAGAAAACCCACGAGGCCATAACCTCTTAAGTTCAACATTGTATGGTGGCTTAGCAGCCCCCTTTACCAGCCAGTCAAAGTCTCTCACCTGCCACTGCTTTGGTTCGCGTGGCTCTTTGTGGTTCCGCCACAAACAATACTTGAATATGATGTTTCATGCGCAGAGATTAGGGTCCCATTCCAATGCCATATACTATACTAACTTTTTCCGAAAAAAGAAAATGTTATTATGTTGACATTTTAACTTTAAATTGTTAGATTTTAAATTGCAGTTGTGGTTAGAATGTGATTGTGAGAGAATGAATCATTTCAATTTTTTTTGTTGTTGTCAATTCATCAATTTATCAATTGAGTAATGAGATTTACGCATGACATAAACAAAAAAGAAATTGATGGTGAGAGATAACATTTAGTAACAATCGATAACAAAACAAATTAAGAGAATTTATTTTATAATTGCGTGTTACAATTGCGGATATTGTGCAACTATGTGTTTTGTGGCCTATTGTGGCTCTAATGGGGTACATGCAGTTGGATGCGGTCCACTGCGGGCATGATGTGGTTATGATGTGGCCAATTATTATAAATTTGATCACAATGCAATTGCGGGGTGATGCAGTTGCAATGGTCGCCGCCTACAACTGCAAAATTTTAGTATAATTACGTGATGCAATCCGCAATTTAAACCCTCTAAAGTAAAAAGGCTAAAATGTTATGTGATCGAGAATATTCAATACAACATTTTTTATGAGGAATAAGAATTTTTCGTAATTCTCCAACAATTACCCTTCTTAGCATATTTCTTAATTCATATAAAATCCACTACTGTATACTTTCTCTGACTGTCCTTTCTTCTAAGCCTTTCTTTCTCTCTTTTTCCAACAGACTAACAGAGAATTCTTTGATTTCCTCTCTCCTCTCTCTCTTTCCACAAACCTTTTTCAGCGATAAGCCTTTTTGTTTCGTCTCATTCCCTCATAACCTTTTCTCCTATATCATATAGTTTTGATCTGCATATAATTGCATACCATACCAAAGAAATGAAGGTATGATTCCCACTTTCCAATTCTGATACTCTTATTGTGCTTTTGTCTTTTTTTTTCCCCCTCTAAAAAGGGATTATTCACTTATTAACTTTGACTTAGAACTTTGATTCATTGTTGATTCTCCATGAGCTTTGTTGCCTTCCTTTTTTTCCCTTTTCTTTTTCTTTCCTCTGTTTTCTCCCCTTCCATTTTCCTCCTTATTTAAAGATCTGGGGTTGTCTAAAGTGAATTTTCTTATTTTCATGTTTAACTCATTAGAAGAATCTTCCTTTTGATTTGAGTTCAACATCTCTATGTGGGGTGCTTTAGATTTCATCATTTCCATTACTGCTTTTTTGGTCGGTAGAAAAATTTTGGTTTCATGTTGTCACTTATTTATTTTTTGGTTGGTTATGTAAATTTTTTACTCTTTTTTTTTATATAAATTAAATCAGTTTCTGAATCTTGCTTGCAGAAGTTGGTGCTCAAGTTAGAATTGCATGATGACAAGGACAAGCGGAAAGCCTTGAAAACAGTCTCAAAAATTTCAGGTACAAACTCTTCAAGATTTTATTCTTCACTCTGAATTGATCTTCCACTATACTTCCTTTTTTAATTGAAACATACCCTTAAGAGTTAAGATCATCGAATCCTTAAAGCATTTCATGCATATTTGCTTATTGTAAGTATTATTATATTTAATATTAGAACTTTTATTTTCGAGGTATTATAAAGATATTATATTTTTCTTTTGCTCAAATCTCATCTTGAAACTCCAAGAATATCCGCATATTCTTCAACCATTGGAATGAAATGCCTCCTTGAGGACAAGGCGTACCAAATATGCTATACTTGTCTACAAGATTAGATATTATTGAGTCTAACTAAATATTTTTTTCTTTCCTATAGATGAAATCAAAATGATGTAGTAAATTATTAATCATATGAGGGTATTTATTTAGCATGTCAACAATTGCCAATGGTTATATTAAACAAAACTTTCAAATAGCTTTTGGTATTTGTGAGGGTATATATAATATGGTTTATTGCACATTTCCAATTTGTCCAATGGTTTTATCAAGAAAAAATGATTCTACATAACTCCTACAAGACGATTTTAAGAAGAAAGAGCATACCTTTGGTGATAATTGCTAAATTTTTAAATCTTACAGAATATTAAATTCATACATACATCATAATATATCTAACCTTCATTGGTATGAAATTATAAAGTTGTTCTTTAATTAGTTTGATCATAGGATTAGCCTTTTCACATTTTTAAAGTTTTAATTGATCATTGTACTACACCAATATAGAACATATTTATTCTCCTTGAGGAATTTTCTTTCCAATTTTTTCTATTAAAGCAAGGAACTCTTAATTAACAATCAACTTTTGCAACATATCAGGCATTGATGCCATCTCCATGAACATGAAGGAGAAGAAATTAACAGTGATAGGAGCCGTTGATCCGATAAATGTGGTGAAAAAGTTGCGAAAATACTGGCAAACAGACATAGTGGCGGTAGGGCTGGCGAAGGAGCCGGAGAAGAAAGAGGAGGCGAAAAAGGAAGAAGGCAAGAAGGATGGAGAAAAGAAAGATGAGGCAAAGAAGGAAGAACAAAAGAAAGAAGAGAAGAAGAAAGAGCCACCCCCTGACCCTGTTTTGGAGATGGTCAAGGCTTATAGGGCATATAATCCCTACATGACCACACATTACCATGTTCAAAGCATGGAAGAGAATCCCAATGCTTGTGTCATTTGTTAATGGCTTCTACTTGAGTAAGAAAAATCTCTTGCACTAATTTATTCATTGTTTGTCACATCAATGAATGTTGATTATCTGTCTTTTAAACCATTCACATTTGTTGATGTGATCAGTAATGAATAGATCAAAACAAGATCAACTAAAAATTTCGTTATGTATGTGTTCATATGACATGGAATTTTTTTTTCTTTCTATATCATTTTCACTTGGCATGTTAGCATTTGGATTAACAATGATGACACCAAAAAATAATGTCTGAAGTGATAAATGATACTAAGAAAAAAAAAATTCCTACTTTTGGATCATTTAAAGAACTTCTTCATTTGTTAAATAGCAAGCTATGCAAACAAGAGGGAAAGACAAACTTTCCCTACATGTTAATGGAATTGGTTGTATTTCATGCCCCTAAGGAGGTCATAGCCAATAAAATATAGAAGCCCATTGTGGATATAATATGGCGATGCCTTGTTGATTTGTTGAGATTAGTAATGTGTAGAGAGGTGGAATAAAATTTTGGGGAATATGCTTTGGACACTAATGTGTAATTTATTATTTATTTATTTTCCATGTAATGGTTATCTGAATGTATCAACTACTATAATCAGCAATGTGTTTGTTTAAAAATTGTTTGAAATAAAATTTTAAAAAATAAAACAATTGTGAACAATATTAATATGTGAGGAGCAGCCCCAATCTCTTGGCACATCCTCAACCACTCCAAACCATAAAGAAATTGTTTTTTTGTTTTTTGTTTTTTGTTTTAATTCTTTGGCATTTTGTTGTCATTCACATTGTGGGACATATATGGTGGCTGAAAAGTTTAGTACTCCATTATTTGGTTGAGAATTTATATATATATATATATATTCTTTTTTTTTTTCATTTTAAATATTTGTCTTTCTCTGCATTTTGTGTGACACATGGAGTGAAAAAAACCCTTGGTTCTAATGGAATCTCTTTGGCCCTATGGCTTCACCTATATAATGTATGATTGAAGTGTCATGGCCCCAAATGCATAAATATTGGTCTGTCATAGTAACCATCACCATCATTATTCTTTTTCCTATTGTTGTTATTGTGCTAATGGAATTTTCTGCACAAAGAAATCATTATTATTTTTTGTCCGTACGCCATGTATTAGATCTTATACTAAATTTCAAATACATTTTCATTGCTTAGATAGTGGTGTGTACTATTTAAGTGATTTTTCCCTCTCTTCATTACCAATAACTTTATGTTTCTTTCTTCATCCAGAAAGACAGAACAACCTAAGCTATATCTTTAAAGCTTTATTAAGGTTTTGTTATTTTGGTCAATCCACATGGTGACCCTTTTAAAGTATCTGCACATGTAATTAAACTACAATGCATAAGCACGTGAAATGTGATTTTAATTATTTAACTATGATGATATTGCAGTACTATATAATCGGATTTGGTTTAATACTTGGCATCTGAACTCTGTCTTCTACTGTCTAGGCCTCACATGCTCCCTTCAGGGAATATTTTTCTCTAAAAAATCAAAAATAAATAAAGGAAAAAACAAAACTAAACATTGACCAAGTGATAGACAATACATTAGTTTGGAGCTATTCTAATTTAAATTTTTTATATTTTTCACCTTTCATGGTTTTAACTTTTATTTCTCTTAGGAGTTAATACTTATTTAGTCATTTTTTTATACGTTTGAAAAATAAACAAGATTACAATCTCAAAAAGAAAGTTTCCTGAAAGTCATTGATGCAGAGGTTTTGTACCCCATTTTGTTATTCCATAATTGAACATTACATCTTAAAATGTGCAGTTTTGATGATTAATTGTTTTGCACATTGTTATCTTTTGTGCTTAATTGAGAAATTTGCAATTTAAAGTACCATTTTTTTAATTTTTTTTAAATATCTTGAGTAGCCAATGTGTTTAACTCTTCTTGTTTGAGTTGTTAAAGTCACAAGGATCAAGTATATGTGCAAAAGGAAGTGAAAAATGAGCTAAGACAAAACTCTAAGGTGTTGTTTATGTATTTAGGATAAACCATGAACTATATACGTGCATTTCTTTCAATTCCTATATTTTTAGAAAGCTAAGAGGAAGCTCTACAAGTCTCACGAAGAATCGAAAAGCTCAATCAATTGTCTACTTGGTCTTTTTTAGCCCAAAAGTTAGAACAACAATGCTGAAATTTCAAATTGGGGCTGTCACAAAGATTGGGGCATAACTTCTTCATCCGAAGTCCAAATGAGAAAAAACTTTGACTCTATTTCATGTATAATTGAAATATCTATAACTTTCATGAAAATGTAAAGGGAAAAATCGGACTCTAAGGGAACTGCAGTGCACCCATAGCGTTGCAACCTGTTTTGTGGCGTGTTTCAGATCGCAAATTTTTGTCGTTTCAGACTTGAAGCCCTATTTTTGGACCCTTTGGGCCTATAAATAGACCTAGGGTGAAGGGAGAAGGTCATAACTTCATAATCTGCCTCCTTAAACTAATTTCTCTACACTTTTTATTTATTTTCCAACACCTTAGGCCTTTTTTAGTGGTGCTTAGATAGTTTATTTTCGTTCGAGGATTGTTGGAGCTCTTGCGTCCACGTTTGAGTTCCTCCGTGTTCTACACCATTTTCTACCATTAATTTTAATTCTGGTTTATTTTAATTTTTAAGATATGTTTTGTGCTTGATTAATTTATCATTATGAGTTTGTATCCTTTACCTATGGAGGAGTAGTTTCTTGATACCTTGCATCCGGTAATTCTAAGATTATGATTAATTGGATGTTCATGTGCTTAATGATGATTCACAATTCTCTCCCCTTTTCTAATTGGTAACATAGCGTCCGCATGATATTAATTAGGGTTAATTCTAAATTAATAAATCTTGACAATTTTAGGATTTGTTGAATTGTGATTATTAGGATTGGTGATTCAAGTTGGTCAATGAGAATTATCCAAGCCGCTAAGGGGAATTTGGGGAATTAATCCGATCGGATTAAGTTGTGGAATTGGGTAACCAAATTAGTATAGGTGTTCAAAACCATGTCTCAGTTTTTAATTCTTATACTAGTTGTTGATTAAGAGAGAGTGATCGTGATCTCTTAGGTGAATTGCATGTTAGTTAGAGATCTTTAACTAATAAACAACGCCATTTTTATGAACATTTAATTGTGGAACTGATAATAATTAATCGTTAATCTAGGAAGAACCACTACAAGAAAACAGTCTATTACTGTCAAAAATTTACGAGGGTTCCGTCGGCTTTCGACGTTACCGTCAGTTTTACCATCGGCCCACGAACAGGCAATAAAGTGCTCGATGTTAATAGACTTACCGTTGGTTAACGTTCACTATCGGTAATTACCACCGGGAGTAACCGACGGAAACCGGTTTGCATAGTAGGCCCCAGCGGGAGGCGCGCACGACGGGCTATTAGCTCAGTGGTAGAGCGCGCCCCTGATAATTGCGTCGTTGTGCCTAGACTGTGAGGGCTCTCAACCACATGGATAGTTCAATGTGCTCATTGGCGCCTGACCCTGAGATGTGGATCATCCAAGGCACATTAGCATGGTGTACTTCTCCTGTTCGAACCGGGGTTCGAAATCAAACTTCTCCTCAGGAGGATAGATGGGGCGATTCAGGTGAGATCCAATGTAGATCCAACTTTCTATTCACTTGTGGGATCCGGGAGGTCCGGCGGGGACCACCACGGCTCCTCTCTTCTCGAGAATTCATACATCCCTTATCAGTATATGGACAGCTATCTCTCGAGCACAGGTTTAGGTTCGGCCTCAATGGAAAAAGAAAAACGGAGCACCTAACAACGTATCTTCACAGACCAAGAACTACGAGACCGCCGTTTTCATTCTGGGGTGACGACGGGATCGTACCATTCGAGCCTTTTTTTCATGCTTTTCCTGGGGGTCTGGAGAAAATTGCAATAAATAGGATTTTCCTAATCCTCCCTTCCCGAAAGGAAGAACGTGAAATTCTTTTTCCTTTCCAGGGAGACCAGGAGATTGGATTTAGCCGTAAGAAGAATAGAATGCTTGGCTGATAAATAACTCACTTCTTGGTCTTCGACCCCCTCAATCACTACGAACGCCCCCGATCAGTGCAATGGGATGTTTCTATTTATCTATCTCTTGACTCGAAATAGGAGCAGGTTTGAAAAATGATCTTAAAGTGTCTAGGGTGGGGCCAGGACTTTTGAACTGATTTATGGGTACATTTGAACCGGTTTATAGTCAGTTAACGGCGACGGTAAAGATAATAATATTTTATTCCTGTATCACCGTCAGGCGCCACTGACGATGAAGATATTACTATTTTATTCTCCTACCATCAGAAACAACCGATTGTATATATATTAATATTTTATTCGTCCTATTACCGTCGGTTCCTTATGACGGTAAAGATAATAATATTTTATTCCTTTACCGTCAGTGAGTTTCGTAGCTGACGGTAAAGACACTAATTTTTTATTGTCTAAATATTAGTATTTTAATCCTATTACCGTCGGTTTAACTCTGCTGGTATTTTTTAGGTTATATTATTAATATATAGAAATTTATAGTTAATAACTAATTAAATATTTATTTAATTAATATTAAAATATTAAATAAAAAATAAGCAATTAAAATAGGGAATTGTAACACCCTAGCTAGCTAGTTACGCTTAAGTCGTAAACAATGCTTATCTACAGTGGTGGTGGCGCAGTGGAGTGGCGGTGGTGGCGAGTGGAGTAGTGGCAGTGGTGGGAAGAGAATGGAGGAAGGGAATAGAGGAAGAAGGAAGAAGAAAATGAGAAGAGAAAGGAAATAACGATGTACAAAACACAACGTTTTATTAAACATATTACTGTCGGCAATGTCCGACGGTAAAGAGCTCCCCAAAACGCAGCATTTGTATTCGAATATTACCGTCGACGAATCCGACGGTAACCAAATAAAAGGCGCCAAAGTTTGATGCCAAAAATTTTCCATTATCGTCGGCGTCACCATCACCGACGGTAACCATTTTTACTAATCGCAGCATTCCATGTCGAATCACAAACGTTACGTTTTGTGTATTTGTTACCGTCGGTAGTGCAAAATTTCTCGACGGTAAACTAAAAATGGCACCAAATTTTGGTGCCAAAAAATTTTTCGTTACCGTTGGCGGCCCATCACCGACGGTAATAATTTTGGGAAACGCAGCGTGCCATGTCGAGTCCAAAACACATTGTTTAGGATTAACGTTATTACCCTTTTGTTATTATTTTAATCATGTATGTTTATTATTATTTATTATTACTTGTTAATTCATACATAAGTTATGTGTTACTTGTTATTTTAATTATTGTTTATTATTTAGGGTTTATCATACATAAGTTCACAATTAGAAATTTTTGCCTTCATTCAGTTAATTTATTTTTAAAATTATTATTTATTTTTAATTTAATTATTATTTAATTATTATTTATTTACATATAACATAAATATTATTAATTGGATAAACTAACAAACTAAAAAAATTAAAAAACTTTATTTAATTGAATATAACATATATATTACAAACTAAAAAAAATTAAAAAAAAACTACATTAATTAAAAAGTTTAAATTAAAAAGATATAAATTAAAAAATTATTCTCCTAAATCGACGGGAGTTCATCCCAGTTTAGCTTCAAGGTCTTCATCCCAGTTTAGGTTTAAGGTCATTATCCCGATTTAGGTTCAAGGTCACTATCCCGGTTGTGAGGCTCATTGATTATGCATGGTGATGGATGCGAAGTCTCACAATCGATGAGTCTCACAACCTTTCCAACCACTTGACGGCAAAGTATTTATATTTTTTAAGCTAAAACCTCATATCAGTACCGTCAGTGGTCATCGACCTGGCCAATTGTGATCCTCCGACTATGGGGATGGTGATGCGAGGGTAGAAAATGTTATCTTCTCATCGTTGCATCCTCGAGGGTGGAACCTCGAGTGGATGCGAATGTAACATTTCCCCTCCTCGCATCACCATCACCATAATCGACAAGAAGCCTCACACATTTTCAACTAATCGCACATCGGATTCGCTGACCTGGCCTTGAATTGTGATCCTCCGATTATGGCGATGATGATGCGAGGGTAGAAAATGTTATCTTCGCATCATACGAGTGGATACGAAGGTAACATTTCGCCCCTCACATCACCATCACCTTAATCGGACAAGCCTCACATTTTGGGAAAGTTTGGAGAGGACAGAAGAGTGGGAGTGGGAGCTAGCTACCGCGAGGGGGGTGGGTTTTTATAGTAATGGGCCAACAGATTACCGTCGGATTATTCTGATGGTAACTAGATATTTATGGCTCGGTTGAACATTGTGGAAGACGTGCCGATTAGTATTTTCGAGGCGGTTATTTCTGAGATGGCTATCGTCAGTTTCGTCCGACGGTAATTAGATATTTATGGCTGGTTAACGGTATGGAAGATGTGTTGATTAGTATTTCCGCGACGTTACCGTCGATCTTCGCTGACGGTAAAGTGAGTCCCACACACCTGGTAGATTATAATTGGCTTGAATTTACCGTCTGCTATGACTGACGGAAACATTTTCTATTTTTTATAAACATAATGTTGCATTTTTACCGTCGGTGGATCCCAACGGTAAGTTTTTCCCACCCTTTCCTGCGAACAATTACAGTTGGTGTTACTATCAAAATTTTTTTCTGACGGTAACTTTTTGCGCGAAATGGTTACCATCGGTTATATTGCATTTACCGATGGTAATATCGTCGGCTTGCGTCCGACGGTAATATGCTGACGGTAATAGCCAATTTTCTTGTAGTGAACCGTATGCGAGGTATTGCTTTAATTAATTGTTGATTTTCATCACTCGAAGTCACTCTTAATAACCCCTAATTTAATTAAATTGATTTTAATTGCTTCCTTGTGAGATGACCTGAGTTAGCCTATACTATATTTAATTGGGTTGACTTGACTTTTAAATTTATTTGATGAAAGAGATAGATGACAATCTTTGTGTCATTCCTCATGCATGAGGGATTGAATTCTAGGTGGGGGATCAACAATCTCAACAAACAGAAACCGTCCCAAAGATCCCTGCTTAGCTAGCTATTCAACACAAGAATTTGTCTCACGAAGGATGTGTCTAACCTCCACCACCCAATCATGATGAAGCCAATCTCGAATATCCATAACAACAACCTGAAAGATATGAAAAATCAACATTCTCAAAAGTTATAAGACTAGCAACATCAAGAGAATCGCTCTCACAAAGGACTCGCTATTCCAATGTAGCTAGTAAACCCAAACCTCCAAAGACCATTATCCCCTCTAATCAAACCACCAAACCTCGCCTCCCCGGGTTGCTGTGTGAACTTCCATTAACATTCAAATTAATCCAACCATTTGATGGCCATTTCCAATGCACCAACCGATCAGCCGAAGGACGCAGCACATGCTCGTCAATTGAATTGGCAGCCAACATATTGCACCCGATATTTGAAACAACAAGCATGGGTAGACACAAGATTACCCCCCAATAACCTCCGCATTGCGAGCACGCGAAATCCACCACACCATAGTACACCAAAGAGCAACATCACCACTTGTTTGAAAGCTTTTCAACCACCCATAACGATCAACCAAGACATCCAACGAAAATTGGACCCCCGCAGCCAACTGAATATCTCTTGCCTTGGGACATAAAACAGACAATGCAAAATAGTTTCCTCGTCTAAGACACAGCGGGAACACTGAGGAGATGTCGCAATGCCACAATGATATCTAATGGTATTAGTTAGAAGAGAATTATGCATAGAAAGTTATATCAGATGGTTACACTTTTTCTGTTGTTGGCAAGCACCAAATCCAAGCCCAATTCCTACAAATGTAAGTAATGAATTGGCACTTGTTACCAATGGTACCCACTAGCAGCCGTATAAAGACCCACCCGACAAGCCATCATTTCAAGCCAAGCAGTCATCAACATCCTCATGTAGCCACAATACCACCCGTCGAAGTTTCTATTACACTAGATCAATCATAGGCGTACATGGCCTAGAGAAAATTCACAAGCCATCCTGCCAAACATCACAAACACGAAGTCGCGGGTCTGAGATATGGAAAAACATAGTGTCACGAGCTTCTCGTAACCTAAGGCCATCTCTAGCCTAGGATTAAGAAACTTTCTCCCAGGTAACAAGATGCATCCCAGTACCAGAGTTAATTTCTCCATACAAACCAACTAATCACGCAATCAATATCATTGCATACATTATGGGAAATCCAAATAGTTTGCACATTATATACCAGAAGAGCCATTAACACTAATTTAGCAAGAGTCTCCCGACCTGCTCTGTTCAACAATTTAGACTTGTAACCACTAAGCCGAGAGCTCATTATATCAATCAGGAACTGAAAATCAACTTTGGAAGTCCTCGCTTGTGTAAGCGGGAAACCCAAATAAGTGCTAAGATTACTTGCAATAGAAATAGCGAAAACAGAATGAAGCTGCTCTCATTTCTGCCGAGGGATAACCTTAGAGAACATAGCCTTAGACTTGTCAAGATTAAATAAATGCAAGGCCAAACATATCCTCAAATTCCTTCAAGGTATCCACAAAAGCATCTTCCATAAGCCTCCCCACATCATTACTTAGAATATCTCAATACTTAAAAAAATAAAGGTTGAAACCTTAAAAGTGCTCATAAACCGAAGAGTATTCCAAACCCTCCGCCTTACTAAGTGGTGTCATTAGCTTACCACAATAAATAATCCATGCTGAGGACCATACCATTATGAAACTCACAAGGAAGCCTGTGAATTGAATCAAGAGGAGACAAGCAACTTCCTAAAGAAGGTATTTTTGGCTCCCGTTGCAACATCTCCTGATCCGTGCACCAAATATCACCTGCCATGTGAAAACCCTTAATCCTGATCGATACTACCTCAGAGTAACCCTCATGCGTGTTCAAAGCTGCCTTAAACACAAAAAGGCATGGGACCACGAAGAGGGAGAAAGCCAAAACAGCGCAACGATAAATAAAGGATGATGGTCAAAATAGATTCTTGAGAGAAATTCAACATTAGCATCAGGAAACAAGCGCCTCCAATCCCAATCAGCCACCACTTTGTCCAACCGTTTGAACAATGTTGGCCTCCCCCTACAAGACCACATGAATCTATTTTCAACAGCTCTCATATTCACCATCACCTTATTTTACCTCTAAATTTACATACATGAATCATTTTGTTCCATAAAATTAAGAAATTAATTTGTTCTTGAAGTTACAAAACATGGGCCATGATAGTCCTTGACTACATTTATGTTAGTGTTCATTACATTTTTGTTGATATAACATGTTTGTTGAGGTTGTGACAAACACTTGGGATGTAAATAAGGTCATGGCGTCGCTTGAAGCTGAAAATGTGACAATGACATCACTTGTGGATACAAATTTTAGTTGTGGTCACTACCTCATTTGTAACTTTAAATGTTCCAAATATCTCATTTGTAATACCAGATGTTGCTATAACCTCATTCGCAATCTTATTTAATGTGACAAATTAGTAAAAATATGACGACATAGTAATGAAAATAGAGTCAAAACCAATGTGACTCATGTAACATCCCGCTTTTTACCTTAGTAAAGATTTCCTAAAATTAAATAGGGGAAATAAGTTTTGCACGAGATTATGGGTTAAAATGTCTGTAGAAGAAATTCTACTCAGTTTCGGAAAATTTTGCAGACACTCAAACAGATCTTTTTTGTCATTTCAGTACAATAGCAGGTCTAAGGTATCTGTAAAACATAAGGTTACGAAGAAAGGTTTACAAAAATCTTAGATTAATTCAAATTATTCCTTAGAAAATTAGTAGAT
Source organism: Nissolia schottii (assembly GCA_003254905.1). Lineage (NCBI taxonomy): Eukaryota > Viridiplantae > Streptophyta > Magnoliopsida > Fabales > Fabaceae > Nissolia > Nissolia schottii. The sequence continues at coordinate 371,610 of QANU01028716.1, read as the reverse complement.
CACAAGGATGCGATCAGAATATTTTTCGGATAACCGTACGCGAAATACCGAGACAGCTAACGACCAAACACGATCAAAATTGATCGGAATTTGGCCTTAGAAAATTTGAAGCACATGGCCGGCCAAGGAAGAAAGAAAGTCACGGCCAAAATTGTGCTAAAATGGCTTGGTCAAATTCAAAGCAACTATGAACCAAGATGACTAATTAGGTGACTAAGCATGCTAGGTCATACATGACACCATAATTAATTTAGTTTAGAATTAAAATTTTCCTTAGCTTCTTGAAGAAGCTAGTTCAGCCAAGGCCTATATATATATGCCCAAGGATGGTGCTAAATGAAAGACAAGAGGAAGCTTGGGGAAACTCTGCCGGTTCTTGAAGAAGCTAGTTCAGCCCAAGGCCTATATATATGCCCAAGGATGGTGCTAAATGAAAGACAAGAGGAAGCTTGGTGAAACTCTTCCGGTTTGCACACTCCACCGTTGTTTTCCCAAACTGCAGACACCATAGTTTCTGCTTACCCCAAACCCTAAATCTCCATACTCTTCTCTCTAATAACCATTCTTTATTCTCTTAGGCAATAATCTCCATTCATAACCTTAAAGAGCTATCGGACTCTCGGAGTTTCTGCAGACTTGTGGCAAATCTAGTCTTCAAGTGGGTAACCAACTTATCCACTGTCTAAGTGGTTTTATGATTAGATATATATGTGGTTAGGATGCCTTCATGTGACTTTGATGTATAGATAGGGTGTTGATGATTGTCTGGATCTGTTGGTACTGTCTGTGATTCTGTCAGAATTTAGGAACGCCTACGACGGAAATGGGCATATGACATGATTTTAAAGCGAACTGTATGCTGAGATTTTTATCATGAAAAACTAATGTTATTTTTGGATTCTACAAGAAAAATTGAGTGGGGATGTTAAGTTTTAGGATTTTTGGAGTCCCTGATGAATTTCTCAGCAAACAAGCAGAAAACAGGATTTTTGTGAAAAAGGGCAAGACGGAAATTTCATGTCTTGGGACTGAAAAACTGGGTTTGTTTTCAGAAAATATGGGTTTAGAACTATCAAAAACCTTAAGGGCGAGTCTTGAGTCCATCGGGTTTTTGAGAACAAAAATTCCAAAGAAAATAGGGCGTTTACTGGGGGCGAAACGGTAATTTTGGGAAAAAGAGGCAAACTGCAATTTCGTGGAAATGAGACTGAAATCTGACTTTTTCATCATGAAAAATGATCTTAGGGCTACCAAAAACTTTGAGGTAAGGTCTTGAACCTCTCCAGTTTATGGTCGCTAATTTCTGATAGGAATCAGATGTCTGTTGTACTAGTTGCTAGGTTTACGTTGGTTATGTTCAAGGCATGAGATTATGTTCCTTATATGTGAAGTTAGTGATAGTATATAATTGATGGTATGGATTATGTGAATATGTGTTATTGTTGAAAGCGTTTTTTACTCTCGTCGTTCAAAATAATATATCCTTCTTTACAGCTTTCAGATTCACAAGGAATCCAATTGCAATACAGTCGGGTATAATCGTATCCACAGAGAGTTGCAAAAATACCGTTCTTGAGTTTGTTAATTAAACAATGAAGTGAAGGATTGGTGATTTGATATTTAGATAAATAAATAAATAACAGAAAGATAAATAGGCAACAAAGTAGAGACAGATCAGGAAGCTTGTTGGGTTTTGAATCCTATTATAATTTCATGCATTCATAACTTAAACATCAGAATTATCATTTCGTTGATTCCTCGCCATCAGTTCTTAACTTGTTCATCGCTCTCGCGCATGAAAAGATCACAGGTTTCCCTTGTTATGCTGTCACTCTCGCACACAAACTTAACAAAGTACACCAGCATTATTTTAGATGTTAAAAGCGACTAATATCCCTAACTCTATCTCTAGCAATTAGGTTTATTAGATGAATTGATTTAGTTCCAACTTATGATGCCGTTCTCACGCGCAACCAAACAGTTTGAAATCATGCTTTAGGTAGCTAAGCTAAAACAAGCATTAAGAGTAAAATCGATTCATGCAAATCATAGAAAATGATAGATTCATTAATGTAAAAGTACATGGATACAATCAGTCTATAACAATCATCAAAATCCCAACAACAAGAGGATTACAAATCCATCTTACAAGAGTATCTCGGAGGCAAGGTGATGGACGCTTACCATGACACGTTCTCACGCTATCATGACGACGTCCGCCGTGCTTCCTTGATTCTCCCGGCTCCTTCACTAGCCTCCTCTTTGTTGCTAAACTAACTTAGGATTTGAAATTGAAATGAAATGAGAGAAAGGAGAATTCTGAAAGGTAAATGATGCCTTGATTGTGTGAGCCTCGGCCTCTATTTATAGGCCGAGTTTGAGGGTCACCGCTGAGCGGTCTGAGTGCACCGCTCAGCGGTTTGAGCTTTCTTCACCGCCACGTTTCCTCTGAATGGTGGCTCTGCTCTGACATTATCTGTCAGAGCCGCTGAGCGGCGTGCGGTGCGCTGAGCGGTGTCAGAGCAGGGTGGCATTGCGGCTGCAGGTGCGGCTGCAGAGCTTCCTTCACGGCTAAGTTTCTTCACTTTGAAGCAAGGTCCGCTGAGCGGTTTGGGTTTATCGCTCAGCGGTTTCTTCGTGCAAGCCGCTGAGCGATATTTGTCACCGCTGAGCGGTGGTGCATATGCCTTTGCTCTTCGTTTGCCCTTTTTGCTCTTTGTTTCCTTTCTCTGTGGGATTTCTCTTTGATCTTTTATCTTGCATCCATCTCTAGAACATTTTATAACTCCTACAAAAGTGGGGAATTTTAATCAGATAATTCATTAAACTTAAGCAGACAGGTGCCTTTTCAATAGTTGAAATCGCGTACTTTTGGCACCTAACAACTCCCCCTAACTTAAGACCTTGTTTGTCCTCAAACAAGAGGTATTGGATTTAAGTTAAGAATGATGCATATGAACAAAGAGTTTCTATGTTTCATTGAATTGAGTCATGAAGTTCATGCTTGAGACTTGTGATACATCATAGAATTATCGTAACAATATCAAGTGCAAAACCCACATTGACTGCTATGAACAAGTCACACTATCCAATGTCTTTTTAATCAAGGAAATTGTTATTCACACTATGGTCAGTGGACCAGTTGGGGGTGAGTGTTTTCGCTCAATATCACCATTGAATCATAACAACTTAAACTTGTTACCTGTCTCACAATCAATTTCAAAGTGTATGGTCATTCAAGGATCACTTAAGGACTTTCAAGGGTTGTAATGTGGCCAGGCTACAAAGAAAATTGGTTTTTCTGGATGTGCAATTATTTCTTATAAAGAGAGCATGCTTACCAATTTCTTTTGTCACTTTTTTTCTTGTCAATCAACACTCTTCCTCTACAGCCCTTTGATGCTAGATTTCTTTTCCTCAATTTTTTTTTCTTTTTCTTTACTTTTGTAATTGAGATAAAGACATTTCATATTTTCAGCATCTTCCTTCTTCTGTTCTACTGATTTTTCTTTGTTCTATGTCCACTTGTGCCAACTTTTCTTTTCCCCCCTAACTTTAGCTTTTTGCACATAATCCATTCGAATGCTCTCTTAATGTAGGAATTTAAGGAAAGTCATTTGTTTTTCTCTTAGGCTCCGGGATCATGCAAAATTTCAATAAATTTCTCAATTAAGGCTCAATTAGGGTAGCAAGGGATATTCCTAATCAGGTTAAGCTTATTTGGCCAAGTGGGTATTAGTGCTAATGAACAGAATGCCTTGATCATTTCCAATCATTTCCATACAATCTTCAAGATCAGAGACTCAAACAAATTCGGTTGTGCAAAACAAATGGTGATTCTCTCTTTTTCTCACAAGTGTATAGGCCCACTTTCTCACCTAGGTTAGGTTCAACTTCCTTGATTTTAAGACATTTTCAAGGTTATGCCCATGCAACAAGTAAATAAATGCATCTTGACATGATCATGACATCTATGCATATATTCACAAAGGTCTATCATGGATTTTGAACCAATTCAATTCATATTTCATGCATTCATGCATCAGACTCAAGTAATCCAGTACTTAGTATTGTTTTTCAGACAAACAAGCCTAGGTATATACTAACTAAGGAAAAGTAATTAGGGTGTTTAGAATGCTCCCTGATTATGGTGAGTGCCTTTCTCTGATATAGCTTCCTTGTCTGATTTCGCTCGAGGAGATAGAGGCTCATCTTCTTGTTTAAGAATCATGCTCTTCTTCCTCTAGGACTAAATCTCTTTTTGTAGATTGGAAGAACTTTTGTTGCTTTGTGGCCTGCAAAACAATCAGATTTTCTTTCCCACAAGTAATGCATAATAAGCTTCAGAGATAATATGATTGCCTGATATTTTCTTTTTCAGTTTGATCATATTAGACATAGAATGCTTGGCTCGGTTAGGTTTCAGTCCGCTGAGCGATATGCTTAGTTCGCTGAGCGAGTTTACCGCTGAGCAAGACTTTAGTATCGCTGAGCGGTACCTGAATCTGATTCGTTTTCTTTATCATTCTTTTCACCATTTTCATAAAAACTGATTCTACACCTTAAGCTATAATAATAATAAAAACTTACAAATACTGGGTTGCCTCCCAGGAAGCACTTGTTTTACGTCGTTAGCTCGACGCCTGTTTCTTTTCAGTGTCCTTCTTCATCATCACTTCTCACCCCTTTGCTGTGGCAAAAGTCTCTGGGGTTTTGTTCGGTGTTTGCGGTGAGTTGTTTTCCTCTTTTTAATTCCGCCATTTCATTCGCAAGTTGCCCCAGTTGTATCTCCAAGTTCTTGATCGAGGCATCGGTATTTTTCTGATTTGCCATCGACGTGTGCATGAACTGTGTAAATGTTTCTTCTAACTTGGAGGTTGGCTGGTGCTGATTTTGCTGACTTGGAAATTGGTGCGGAGGTTGAAATTGCTGGTTCTGGTAGGGTGGTGGTGCTTTGTTTGACGGGCCTGCATCCTGCCTCCAAGGTTGATAGTTCTGATTTTGATTCCTTGGGTATTGTTGATACGACCTTTGTTGATTGTTCACAAAGTGCACCGCTTCTTCCCTGTTATCACAATAATCAGTAGGGTGATCACCAGTACAAAATTCACATTGATATACCTGGTGTCTTTTGGGTGGTTGGCNTGGATACAATCAGTCTATAACAATCATCAAAATCCCAACAACAAGAGGATTACAAATCCATCTTACAAGAGTATCTCGGAGGCAAGGTGATGGACGCTTACCATGACACGTTCTCACGCTATCATGACGACGTCCGCCGTGCTTCCTTGATTCTCCCGGCTCCTTCACTAGCCTCCTCTTTGTTGCTAAACTAACTTAAGATTTAAAATATAAAAGAAATTGAAAGGAAACGAAATCTGAAGTATAAAACTTGATTATCCTCATGTTGTGAGCCTCGGCCTCTATTTATAGGCCGAGTTTGGGGGTCACCGCTGAGCGGCCTAGGTGCACCGAGCGGTGTCAGAGCAGGGTGGCATTGCGGCTGCAGGTGCGGCTGCAGAGCTTCCTTCACGGCTAAGTTTCTTCACCTTGAAGCAAGGTCCGCTGAGCGGTTAGGTCCCTTCCGCTGAGCGGTTCCTTCGTGCTAGCCGCTGAGCGGTTTGTTGTCACCGCTGAGCGGTGGCACATCTGCCTTTGCTTTTCTGCTTCTTTTGTCCCTTTTGCTCTTTGTTTCCTTTCTCTGTGGGTTTCTCTTTGATCTTTTATCTTGCATCCTTCTCTAGAATATTTTATAAATCCTACAAAAGTGGGGAACTTTAATCAGATAATTCATTAAACTTAAGCAGACAGGTGCCTTTTCAATAGTTGAAATCGCGTACTTTTGGCACCTAACAGTTATACGTGCCAGATGTGCTATGTGCTTCATGAATAGACTGTTAGGAAAATATGGATTTATGATGGAAATGATTTTTGAAGCTTGAAAGTATGTTTATTAGTGTTGAAAATGGATAATGAATGATGGAAGAAATACTTTTAAGGTTGATCTTGAGGAAACTGGCAGAACATGGAAAATTGCAGGAACTGGGAGCTGAAATTCGTCAGGTGACGCTGAGCGGCCTAAGTCGGGCGCTGAGCGGCCTGACCGAAGTTCAGACTCTCTATTTTACAACTTGCCGTTTCTGAACACAAACACTTTTCTCAAACCTAATTTTTCACACTGCTTGCAATTATCCATGGATGTACTAATTTTACTAAGTATGCAAATATTTATGAACTGATGATGTATATTCAAGAGATATGAACTGTTGACTGGCTTTATGAACTGTTGACTGGATATATGAACTGTTAACTGGATAAATGGACTGTTGACTGGAAAAGGAATAGGGCATGACGTCATTAAGTCCCAAAAGGAATAAAGGAGTTTAAAGGATTCTTTTCTTAGCTGTGCCACTAGCCGGCAGGAAAGGCAAGCTGAACCCTGGGTATATCTCGTCCCTAGCATAAGGACGGGGTAGGATCCCCTCGCCATCCCTAGCATAAGGATGGACTCTCCTATCGTGAGCTACTTAGGTTAAGCGTTGCCTGGTCCTCACGATACTGAGACAAAAATGAAGCTTGTGGCGGTAGGTCACCGCTATGGGGGTTGAGCTTGAGTATGTGCTCTAAATGATATACAACTGTACATAAGTGGATGTGTGAAGAAGCTTATAATTAAAATGGGCACGATTATAACTGGACGCACATGGAAGCTTATTATGTGATTATGTGAATTTTGGGATTATATGTGATTTAGGAAGTAAGGTAGAGAACAGATGACTTAGTTAATGAAGAATAGGTTCCCCCCAGTCACATAGTAAATTAGATAAAGCTGCTCAGGCTTAGCATGAATTTTAATAAATGGTAGGTATATAGTATAACTGTGACACCTAGAGACCCCCTGAGCAGCGGAATCATAATTGAGTTTAAAATGAGTAGCAAGACCAGAAGTTACCCACTGAGAACGCAGTGTTCTCATCCCCCACTCCTTTGTGGTTCTAGGCGAGCACGACGAGGACGAAGAAGACGTCAGAGCTGTGCGAGTAGTACGAGGAACACAGAGAGGAGCTGCAGGAGGACAGTGGAAGACTAGACGATTAGCTAGTAGATTATATATATATATATATATATATATATATATATAT
>QANU01028716.1:345658-364331 GCA_003254905.1 Nissolia schottii | reverse complement strand
TATATATATATATATATATATATATATATAGACACACACACACACACACGGGACTAAGTAATCCCCACCAAAGTAGATAACAACTTAGCCAGCAAGTTTGCGACTTAAGCGTAGGCTAGGTAGCTAGGGTGTTTCAACTCATATTTTACAACTTGAGGGACTAAAATGTTAATTTCTTAATTTTAGAGACCAAAATAATTTATATATGTAATTTCAAGAACTAAAATTCACATTAATTAAGTTGCAATTGGAGAATTATATAGCCAATTTTTTTTTGTATTTCAAAAATTATATTAAATTAACTGCAATCTAGAACCTTATACGTACTACTCAAACTTATCACCAGACCAATCTTAATGGTTTAGAATTATGTAGCCAAATGATATAAAATTTATGATTATGAATACTCTAGAAAAAACAAAAAAAAAACGACACCATGTTGATTACTCACAATATGGAATTTAAAAATCAACTCAAGTCTTAACAATATACTATAAGATAAAGATTGACTAGGTGAGCTAGCTTCCTTGACCTTAAGCATGCTTTAATGTGGGAAATTAAATGTTCATGGCACTTTTTTAAATCAATCTAAGTAACTGATGATGATATCAAGAATTGACTAGAAGGTTTGGTCGGTAAATGGTTGATAATGATTCCAAAATTCCTAAATTATGAACGATGTCAAAACGGAAATTTAATCAAACTAAGAAGATCTTTGTGGTCGAGGGAGGGGCTTGGAAATTAATCAACAGTAAGAGTAAGAGTGGTATAAAGCAAAGTTCAAAATGATGAAGGCAATCACAAAATAATATTCCTTCGGTTCCATTTTGATTGTCCAAAATAAAAAACTACAGATACTAAGATTAAAATAAAAACATCTTAGTAAATGTACTAAATAATATGGATAGATGAAATTATTTCTATATAAAAAAATTATATTTTTAATACAATTATTACTCTTTTTATATCTATTATTATGATAAATGTTTTACTATAACTAGGGGTATGAATGAAAAAAAAAGTAATTGTACCTAGTATGAAATCAATTAATTTGCACATACTCAAAGAAAACATTAAGGCCCTATTTGTTATATCGTATAAGCTCTGATAGTATTAACTAATATTATGAAATTAATATTACGAAATTAACTTTTATCTCATGTTTGGCACAACATAAGACAATATATAATGTTATACTGTATTATCTATTTTTATCCTACAATCATTATATTAATTTATCAGGTCCCAAGAGACCTGATCACATAGTATAGTATATTTCTTACCCAATTTCAAATAATGCTCCATCTTCACATTCCTTCTTTCTTTCACCCCAACCTTCACCATATCACCATTAGTCAGCAGCCCACCACCATTCGCCATCAGCTACCACCACCCACCGCCACGATTAATCGCCACCAGCTACCGGCCAATCAGTGTTTTCCCCAAAATTAATAAAAATTAAAACATTTTTTCAAATGGATCGTGAAAAATAAACCACATTAAACCACAAAATGTTGATGTTAGAGCTTCAAACACTATGGAATAAAGATTTCTCACCTGCCCATAGTTGATAGCACAACAAAGCTAATTGTTTCAATTCACGCATATTTATATTGTTCCTTTTAAAAAATTTCATACTCTTGTTGTTTCGGAATGTCCAAGTGAAGGAAAAAACACCTCATCCAATCCTACCTTAACCTTCAAAGTTTTTTTAACAAAAATATTTGTCCTTCGTTTACACATATCCATCGTCATTATTTGCAGCAATAACTCATTCTTATTTGAAAAATGGAACACCTGAAATGAAGGGTGTTAGATCAATACAAAGGAAGGGGAAGAAGAAAGAGCATAGGAATGTGTGGCCGAAAATAAAGGATAAAATAAAAATAAATTAAATAATTAAGGAATGAATAATTATTGAAGTTGTTACGGACTGGACCTAAAAGGCCCATTCCGCGGAACACCCGCGATCGGCCCACAACGCAGTCCAACTAGAAGATAATGGCCCATATCCACGGAACGGCCCGAGAGAGCCAGCGCAACCCGAGCTGACCCCAAACTGACCAGCTATCATCACGCCCCGAGACAGACTCTCACCAGCGGGCGTCACGCCGCGATCCCTGGAGGCAAAACAGGAAGGATATCCGCGGGATTGAGGAAATCACGGATACCATCCAAGTATATAAACAGGGCCAACTAGCCAAGTATGCTCTCAGACTCTAGACTCATACTTTACACCGACACCTCAACGCTTTACTGACTTAGGCATCAGAGTCCTTGCAGGTACCCGTCCTGGCCGACTATCATCCTCCACGGAGCTCCAGGATCCGAAACGTACCTCTCTGGTACAGAAGTAGTTTTTTTAATTTAAATATGATCAAAATTATATCATTGATGTGACACGCCAAACACAAGATATAGTATTATAAATTTATACATTGTATTTCTTATACTATATTATCATATCTTATACTATCATGTTTAATATTATCTAGCCTTATCCTATATAATGTAACAAATGGAACCTAAGTATTTAGATTAAAAATAATCTTTCAATAAGTATTATGGAAAATAGAAAGCTCATAATAAACAGAGATATAACTAAAAAGACATTAATTAATACTTATTTAATATAATTAAATGACAATTAATATTAGATAAAAATTTTGATAAAAAATGACATATAAAAGTGGGAAGAAACCAACGGGGGTTGGTCTAAGTGGTAAGCGGCTTGGTATCACTTAAGCAAGATCTTGAGTTCGAGACCTTGTGTACGCAGTTATCCCCGCTGGGAGACTCACCCGCCATAGTCAGGTGCGCGACTCAGGTCAACTCGGATTAGTCAAAGTTAAACCTTGGATACTGGGCACGCAACCTAAAAAAATATAAAAGTGGGAAGAGAGGGTAAAATGAAACGGAGGGAGTATATAAAAAAATAAAATGAAATTAAAAGAATTAAAGGTTGAGGGTGTATATCTTTGTTTTATGCTTCAAATTGAATTAGTAATGTTTTGGGGGGGGGGAATGTTTAATGTTTTCTTTTAGGGAAATTTAAGTAGCAACGTTGGTGGTTAAATCAAGTTGTCACTGTTGAATAAACGTGCAAGATATAAATGCAACTAATTTCAATATACACACGTCAAGAGCAAGCACGGACACCTTGGATTCTTATCTTTAAGTGTGAAGAGTTTAGACTAAAGTAGAATTTTTACCTTCTTGACTATGAATAACAAGAAATAAATCAGCGAGTTTATTAACTTCTGTGAAAGAAAAATAAAGAAGGATGAATCACACTCAAATATCATAACTACTGTTGTTGATGTAGCAATTATTTATTTATTAAAATGATATTACTACGAAAAAAATGACATTTTTAATCAATTATGTTTATTTGATATATTATTAAATTATTTATTATTTTTTTATTAATTTAGCCTTCTATGTTTTAAATTGCTATCTATTTGGTTCATCGGTCAAAAGACGAACGTACTTTGTTATCATGTAGACAAAATTGATAGTAATTTAAAATGTAATTAATCAAATTGATACAAAACAAAGATAATGAATTAAGTTGATAAATTAAATAAACTTAATAGATCACAAAGATTTTCTTTTTAAATATATAGTATGATAGTGTTTTGTCTTAAGACTAAAAGGACAGAGAGAGGGATGACAAAATCGTGTCTCTTTGTATCACTCATTTTTTGAAATATATAAATTAACTTAAAAATTATTTTTAAACATGTTTCTCATATCTCTTAGTAATTCTAAAGACACAAGTTAAGTTAAAAAAATGTTTCAAGATATGAATAATTTTATGTCTTTGTATCTATCCGCTGCTCTAAATAAGTTTTATCCAAGTGTCCCCATCTCCTCCACTTAAATGCTATCATAGTGATAGACATCCATTGAAAGAGAGAGAGAAAATCATATGCGTAATAAGTGAGTTCATGGCTTCATCACTTTCTCTCTTTATATATCAATCACCATATCCCCGTACCATTTAGGTACAAATAAAATACCATTACCCTACCTTTATTATACTCTTAGAACAAAAATGAATATTAATTGGGTGACTTACACTTTCTTGAGGTTAGGTAATTTCCACTTTATACTCTTTAATTAGTTTCGAACGTGACCTCTCTAGAAGAATATTAATATTATATTTACAAATATTTAGTGTCATATTTATTGAGGCACTTATATTCTGAAGTATAAGGTATAATGTTTAAAACCACTTAAATTTTTAAGAGAAGTTAGTATATATTTCTGTAAATAATTGAGGTATATATGTGGATTACATCAGGTAACCTCAAAGAAAATTCGTATAATGTACATTTTTTATCTAAATCATTTGGATTAGGATTTCATTATACTCCATTACCAAATAAGTTTCAGGAATGATAATGAATAGGATCGGTAGGATTTTGGCTCAACTCTAACCCTACTTTCAACCTATTGAATAAAAACAAATCCTATTCTACATAATTTTCAACTAAAAAATAACAATTATTTTAGACCATAACAACAATATAATCTGAACTAAAATTAAATAAAAACAACCCTTTTTAACACAACAAAACCATAAATTAAACCAAATACCACATTCTCTCGTCATAACAACTGGAAAGCATAACATAATTAGAATTCGTTTGATGCATAAAAAAGTCAAACTAGAAGATACAAAGTAAGCCAAAACAACCTTATGACAACAAATAAAAGACTTCAACATTCATACCTAAGCATCACTAATTAATTATCCATTAAAAATTACATATATGTGGAGTGCGAGTAGGGTCGGCTTAAGTTCATGTGAATCCTAACTTGTATGAATAATTTGAGATAATTGTCCATCCAAGTAAAATTACCCACAATGAAATAAACTTTTACCCTACCCAACAAATTAAATTAAGATGGGTACTTCCGAATAAAATATGAATTGCCATCCCTAAATTGCTACAAGGGTAAATAAGCTTCCAATATAAATAAGACACCGAACTCATAACACCTAACTTATAAGACATAACTTAAGAAAAAGATCATCAAATCACTTTAGGGAAAAGGATACCAAAAAAGTCACTTGAATTATATTTACTTTGTGCATACTCTAGTTGTTTGTGTGATATACCATAGTCAAGGAATTCAACAGAAAGAACAAACATGTCCCAAACGGAAAGAAAAGCTCCCAAAACAAGTCAACACCAACAACTGGGATTTATATTAGATTTAGTTTTTTGTCAATGTGTACCAATTATATACATGGGTTTATATATCAAACTACTAAGGGTCGGTTTGGTTGTCGAAAAAAGAGAATTAGAATTTGGACATATGCAAACCCAATTGGAGGTTTGATGAGACAAAAAATTATGTGTGGGTCACTACTGCGCCCCCTTCACACGATGGGTGGAATAAGACCTGAAATTGAAAGGTAAATATGATATATAGAACTTTCATATTTCACATCAAATTATAAGGATGGATTCATCATATTGTGACACATTACACTAGAAATTGGAATTGGAATTGGAATTGGAATTGTGATCACACTACATCACCACCTCATGGCTCATGCAATCACGTAGTCTTTTAAATCATGAATCAAAAGATTAGTTGGAACGATAGTACAAGCAATATCTTCATAATGGAGACAAAGGATTTGGTTAGATTTAGATATATATACTCTGAGTTTTTAGTAAGTCTTTTGTGTTGATGTTTAATATTTATTTTAATTATTTTTTATGCAGGTAATTAATTAGTTTTAAAAATATGAAAAATAATAAAGTACTGAATGCATTATATATTAATTATTTAAAATCTAAAGATGAATGTTGACGGATAATTCAAAATTACAAATGTTTTGTTAATTTCTCACTATATAATTATAATTCATTTTGATTAACAATTTAATTTACTTTATTTATAACAAAGTTCTTCCTTTGATGTCCTAATTTTTATAAGGATATCGACGTCTCTTATATTTCAACGGTCATGATTTGTTTTTAAGTTTAAAATAATAAATAATTAGAGTTAGTACGACACATGACTAGATCTTAACCACAAATAATCATAAGATATTGATTCCCTTAAATTTGATGGAGTATCAGAATAAGACTCATAAATAAATGAAAAATTGATTAATTATTGCGCTAGTGAGTAATGAATTTCATAATGCGTAATAATTAGAAAATAATAATTTTGGAGTGCGAGGATAAGAAGACATAAGGGATTGGGGATCACATACCATTCTCAAAAGGTTAATTCTTATTGTAGAGTAGATTGGAGTGTTATTGAAGTTCATAGGTCAAGATATTATTTCTCTTCTTGCTTATCATTTCTTTAGAATGTCATTTGAGAGACCCGTAATTTAGTGCCGACTAGGCCAAATTTTTTTCAAGACTTTTTTCTTATTACAATGGTAGAAATATTTATTTCTTATTTTGTATATAAAAAACAATATTATTGGATTGGATGGATAGAAATGCACAATATCCAATAAATATGGGAGCTAGTGATCATCATGACATCATATTATATAGTATCATACTCTACAGCTGAACAAAAGAATGACCTGGAATTTCCATAGGTTAGTCACTCACAACGAATATATCAAGCTAATTACTTGGCAAGGCATCTACCTAACATTAGTATTATAGATGTGATCCTTGTCACGCTCCATGGAAACTAATATAATCAAGCCACGCATGCACATGTGATGTCACATAAAATTTGGCAACCTTTTCAACATTCAACCAATCTTCTTTTAAATAGCCCTTTACGTATTATTGCTAGAGTTTCAGAGTAATGCTTATTTTGGTTCTTAAACGAATAAGTTTGAATCACTTTAATCTTTAAAATTAAAATTTTAGTTTTTAAATTTTGAAATTGTAAGTTGTAAGCCAAATTAGTAGTTCAGTTGATTATTATTATTGTACTGTCATATTTTCATTAATTTATCACATTAAAAGGGACTGTAACAACAATTGAGATAGCAAATGAGTTGTAGTTGCACTGCAAATGAGACCGTCAGAGCAATTATAATGGTATGAAGCTGCAATAGCAACTAAGATTTGTAACTTTAAGTGTCGTTACAGTATTTTTAGCCTTTAGTATTGTCACACAACCTCTATTATTATCACATTATCATTTAGTATAAAAAATTAGTGAAAACATGACAATACAATAATAATAATAATAAATTAAAAAATTATTTAATTGGACCTACAACTTATAATTTTAAAAATTAAAAAAAATCATATTCTAAATTTCAAAAACCAAAATGATTCAAACTTACTATTTCACGAATCAAAATCAACATTTTCCCTGTTCCTATAAGAGTTTAATTGTGGGTTGCATACAAACAATGTTATTCAGTCAAACCGTTTCAAATATGTGATTTTATAAGTAATTAGGCGGAGTCAATTGTTTCTATCTATATAAACTCATGACAATTCAACCCGTGTTATAAAGAGCAGATGGATTCGTATATATATTCTTACATCATATGCTTTTACTAGACATTTTCCATTTTGGTTTAGCCAAGAGTCATTATCATCAAAAGGAAATAACTTCATCGATTGACACACAAATTAACCCAGAAAAATGAAACTCTGTTTGAATTTCTGTTTGCATCTCTAAAATCCTGATTTTGTACAAAATATTTATCCCTCTTTTCAAATCACAATTTAGAGATTTCCAAACATAAAACATAAAAAAAAAAAAAAAAGTAAACATACTACAAATAATTAGAACCTCTAGAGCACTTTGTTGCTCACAATTAGATTACAATATTATACGAAGAAAAACAAATAATCAAAATATATATATATATAGCTAGACTAATCAAATGGAAACACAAATTAAACTTTCCCACACTGACATTATTCTTCTTGAAATAATTAATTAGATAGACATCCACTACCCCAATGGTTAACTTGATCAAATTAAGTGGCTCGAACAAGTGGTGATGGAGGAATTGGTGAATGAGGTGACATAACATTCTCATCAAACCTCCTTGATGATGAGAAGCTTAGCCTTAGGTTTTGTTGCCAACGTTTCACTTCTAATTTCTTTGGCCTCTTTGATTCTTTCCCCACAAATGCCTTGATTCTATTAAGCGCGACTTCCACCGTCTCGTCGTCCATGTTAGCGAAGCAAACCCTAAACCAGCCCGGCTCAGAGCAATTGAAAGATGAACCAGGCGAAACGTTTAGTTTCACCTCATTGACGATCACGCGCCAGAGTGTCATCTCAGCCTCAAAAGTTAGTTCATTCAACAAGTTCTTTAGATTCATCCAACAAAAAAGTCCTGCATTGCTCGGGAATCTGGTGATGCCAACCTCCTCGAGGCCCTTAGCGAAGCGCCCGCGCCTCTTCGCCAGCCTCCTAGAACTCTCCTCAAGAAATCTCTCGACAAATTTGTCGTCCAAAAGCATGGCGGCGAGCATGTGTTGTGTTTGTGATGACACCAATCCAAAGCTTGACATTTTCCTTCCACTATCCACCACAATGTCATTGTATGAATAGACAATCCCAACCCTAAATCCAGGAAACCCCATGTCCTTTGACAAGCTATAAACTATGTGAATGAGTTCTTTCTTGCAAGATTCCATTTCTTGTATGATTTCAGCAACACTCACATAGGTTGGAGAATTGAAAACCGTGGCAGCATAGATTTCCTCACACACCAAGTGTATGTTATTGTCATTGGTGAACCTCACTAGGCTCTTCAATGTGTCACGGTCCAAGGTTGTTCCTAATGGGTTTGATGGGTTTGTTATGATCAAACCCTTCACTTTGATGTTGTCCTCTTTGGCTTTGTTGTATGCTGATTCAAGAGCTTCTCTAGTGATCATGAAGTTGTTAGAGCTGTCGCAATGGACCGGAACTAGTTGAAGTCCAGTTCGCCAGCACAAGTCGCGTGGGAATCTGTAGTAAAAAATATACGAAATATTATAAATAATGTTACACAGTTAAAATAATATAACCATAATATATGATAATAATAAAAAATGATAATATATTGTTGAATAAAATAAAATAACAAAACCAATATATTCCTTTATGTAAAAAATTACTAAAGTTTTAAACTCTTTAGCATTTATATCAATCATTTTCAGACAATTGATTATTTAAGCATGTGTTCGATGGTTCTTTTATACTATAATTTAATCACACTTAACACTTGCGTGATGAAACATTGATAAGACATAGTATAAACTAATTTTGCCACTTCTTATTGCGAAGTCATCATGCTATGAGCCTAATTTAGTCAACTTGTTTACTCTCTCGACTCCTTTGACCAATTTTGTCAACGCCTATGCAATAAATGGGCCCACATACAAAGATTTGAAGGAGGAATTTAGGTAAGAGAATTTTCTCTATATAGTGGCAAACATTTTATATAATATTTAATGTGTCAATACAAAAGTTAATGTGTCATTTTTATAAATATATAATATAAAATTATTAAAATTATCTTTTTTCATTAGTTTAAGTTTTTGAAAGATAATTCTTAAAATGATATTAGAGTTACAATTATTAAGAGGTCAAGAATTTTTTATTTTTTTAAAAAAAGAAAAATTATGCACGTTGAGAGAGATAGTAATTGAAAATTTCGAAGTTAGAATATTAACTTAAAATGCCACGTAATTTCGTAATCAATTTTTTTTATTAAGTAACTTGGTAATCAATGTTTGGAATTATTCAAATATATACGTGAAGATCTCTTAACAAGAAAAAAAGAAATTAACATAAAATGCTGCTATGCTTTTGATTATATATTTTTGTTTGTGATGACGTTCCTTTCGACAAATAAAGTGACCCTAAAGTGATGTATCCATTTTTTTCTCAATTTTCAAATTAGCGAGAAATTAATATGGTTAATATCCACTTAGATTTGAGTAATGAAGTGTCTAATTTGGTTTTACACATATTAGGTCAACCACGTGCTCATTGACTAATAACACTAGAGTAGCTAAGCTTATCATATATATTATAATTATAATTATTAATAACTAATTTAGTGGAGGCTTCTATATTGTCAGAATGAGATTGACCTAACTTATAGTGAGATTTTTTTCTTTTAAATTTAAATCCTATTGCATCTTAGTGCCAATAATTAACATAAATGGGAAATTGTAGGTTGGCAACTCATCTGGTAATTAGGGAAAGGTAACAAANAAAAAAAAAAAGATTAAGAAGAATGCAGTTTTAATGAGCCAATTACTTTAGCAATTTTTTTTAGATGGGCATGCATGATTTTGATTGATACGTTTTGTTTGTAAGTAATTTGCAACCAAAATCCTTTGAGTACCACGCCACATATATAGATTTATATCACAATATATACATAAATCACAAACGTGGCATCTTAGTTAACATGAAAATTGATCTGATTCTACGGTATTCTAATGGAATCAGAATCACATATACTTTGGAGTTTTATTTTGGGTAACGTCTTCAAATTACTTTTTGTAGTCCTGATCTCTATATATGCTGGATTCATATGTTTTCGTAATTAAACAAAAATATATATTTTTAAATGTCTCAATTAAAATGTCTAGAAATCTTAATTTTAATTAGATGAAAGTGTTGAGAAATATAACGTTAGCATAATAGTAATTCATCCCTTCTTAGTAACTGAGCTCACACAAAGTCACAAAATATTTTTTTATTTTCACAAATGATGATTGATTTAAACTCATATTGCATGGTTAAGGAACAAGGCAAAAACTACCATTAGTGAAATCAAATGTTAATTAGACATTAATTAATGGAGCTAGTTAATTCCCCCTAGCTATAAAATCAAAAGGAAACATATGGTTAAAACACTTTATCGATATCATAAGTGTCCTTTTCCTTTTTTCCACTTTTAAAGATTTGATGAATGTGTGTGAGTGAGTGACAGAGTGACATTATAATATACATTGAATGAAACCATAGATAGAAGTTGTGATGAATTTATAAAGAGAGAGAATTAATAAGGGTCACATACGCTGCATAATAAGGGGTAGGAACAAGAAAAGCATCTCCAGGATCAGCCAAGCAGAACATGATTAGTTCATTTGCACCTGTGGCCCCTCCACTCATCAATATACGCTCTGGATCAAATCTTACCCTACCACCTCTCACTTTTGACATAAAATTAGCCACACCCTGCAAAATAAATATTATATATATAATTAAAAAAATTATTCATTTTCTTATTATAATATATATGGAAAGTATTATCAATATATATAACTAAAACATGCATGATGACCAGTAAGTTATTGGACAAGCGGTAAGCAGCTTGATCTTTCATAAGGATGATAATACAAGTTTAATTAATTTATTTCTTGAAATTGTAAGAACAATGTCTCCCACAATTTTAATGTACAAGCAAAACCATGCAGGCTGAATTATTATAGTAGTGAATAAAGGTTTTTTTTTAAAAAAAAAAAAAAAAACCAAATTGATGCTTACTTTTGTGAACTCTGGCAAGCCATGATAGTCTTGAAAGATGGCAATATCTCTGAATTGATGCGCTCCTTCGGGAGTGCAAATTGAAGCCTTGGGATTATTTATTATCCACTCTTCAATCAAATCAAAGCATAGCTGCACAAAAATAAAAAAATTAATGATCACACACACACACATATATATGGGTGCATCATTTGTGTCACAAATTGTATATGAAAATAACAACAATATTGTAAGCTTGACATCTATGTATATACCTGATTTTCTGCCAGACCCATCTGAATAACACCATGAGGGTTTTTTGTGGGGTGATATCGATCACTCTCATAAGCCTTCCACCCATCAAAATAGGCAGAATTTTCTCCATGCTTGTCATTGGTTGCAATCTTGGATAGAAGCTCAACATGGCTCTTATTATTCACCAAAGCCATATTTAATAGTAACTTGTAATTTGAAAGGTATATAATAACAATAAGGTTCACTCTAGTTGTGGATCAATGTGTAGTTGTTGTTATAGCTTAGCAAAGAATTGTAGGGAAAATGGGAGAGAATGTATGGATATTTATAGGGAAGTGATGGGGGGTGAGCGTTTGATTTTGTGATTAGAAAGATGAAAGAATTTGAAAGAGGCAAAGTATATCTCAAACTTCAACACTCATGACAACTGAAAGGAAACAAAAAAGTAGTAGTAAGCACGATGACAATAATAGGATTTTGTGTGTTGGTCAAATGCAATTGCTTCCGTGTACTCCTATGATTTCTCAATCACGTGTTGAAAGAGATGTACACAGGCACTAGAAAAATAAATAAAATAAAATTAAAGGACTTTCATTTATGGAAAACAACTCTCTCTTGTATTTTTTTTTATACATATCAAAATTTTCTTACTTGTTAAACAACTGTAAAATTAAAAATTTTATATTTGGTCCCTAAAATTTTTTTTTGTTAGGAATTAGTCTCTGAAAAATGTTTTTGACAGGTTTTAGTTCCCCAAGGAAACGTTAAGTGTTAGCGTGACCATTAAATATGTCACGTGGCACCACATGTGATGTGCCATGTGGCACATTTAACAGTGTCACACTTTACATTTAACAGTCACGTCAACATTAACGTCTCCCTTTAATGGTAGGGATTAAAACCTATCAAAATTTTTTTAGGGACTAATTCCTAATAAAAAAATTTTCAATGACAAAACATAAATTTTTTAATTTTACATGAACTAAAAGCATATTTAACTGTATAATATATGTGTGTGTATTTTAGTACTTGGGGTGAGTGAATATCGATTGGCACAATATGGTAATCAATTGTTAATTAATTTCATAATTAATTGTAATAGTTAGAGAAAATTTAGATTCACATTATTATTTTTTTTGAAAAAGTTTAGATAGATTTAATATCGGTCATTCTACTAGGATTAGAGCATGTCTTTAGATTCTATGAACATTTACGTTATAAATGTATTTATAGATCATCCATCAAACTGATCCTCACATCGACGATGGGAGTCAAACTCACGTCTGTTTTCACATATGAGTCATTTATTTATCAATTATGTCAACCATGTTTAGCCATAGCCAGAGTCACATTAATTTGATATGCTGGAATACTCTAGTTAAAGAAAAATATTATTAATTTCATTAGTTAAATAATACCATGTGCATTAAAAGCTTACACTATATATATGCATGAGTATTTAATCATGATTTATTTTTCTTTATGAAATTATATTAAACTAGCTTAAGTACTAGTTCTCAACTTAAGTTCTTTTGAAGATTACAACTATATATGCATAAATAGAACTAATCCTTACGCAAGATTATATAATATTTAGTAAAAATTAATAGACGAAAAGTTCACAACTAATTGATTAGTTTTTAATATAAATATTTTTACACGATTAGGCTTTTCATTGGTGCGGGTCCGATGACTAATTTTTCACTGACTTGTAGATACCTTTAAGGGTGAGACAACTAACCCAAAAATTTAAGGTCGTTTCATGCCCAAAGTCAGGGATTGAACCCTGACATTTGATTAATGGAGGATGAGTCCCTTCCGCTCAACCACATCTCGAGTTAGTATAAGTTTTATTATTTGAGACATTTCTTTCCTTTTATTAACCAATCATTTGATGACAATTAGTAAGGTATCAATATCTATCAAATTGAACGAGTATTAAACTAGAAACTTATATGCGGGTCCAAATTGAACGGGTATTCCTCAATCCAAATTGGATCTTGGAGCTTCTCTGCGGGTCCGGGGTCGCCGAGACAAGTACCTACAAGGACTCTGATGCTCAAGTTAGTGAAGGTTCGAAGTAGCAATGAAATCAATGATAGTTGGGTTTTAGGCATACCTGGTGTGTTGATTAGGTTTAAATACCTAAGTGACATCCTTGAATTTCGCTATTTCGGGGATCTTTCCGTTGAGTTCGCCTTCAAAGATCACGGAGTATTGTTCGCTGGGGAGAGGATATCCTGGGCTGAGAATTGGCCGGTGAGGGGGCACTTAAGTCGGATTGGGTTGATCTGCGGACCTCCGAGTGTGGTACTCCAGGATGGGCCTTCATGGCCCAGGAGACTTTATGGCCGGTAGTACTTGGACTCTACTACGAAAGGAGTGAATTGGACCAAGTCTCACACAAATCACAATCCACATAAACCATATATATACTCATAGCACATAAATTATGCCCGAGTTTACCCGATTTTACCCATAAACGAGTTTACATGCGAGTTAGCTCGATTTTACAACCTAAACTCGTAAAATCGTACGATTTTACGTGTTAAATCGCGATTTTAATAACTATGTGTATATGTATTGAAATTTGATATACCAAAATATAATATTTTTCATATATAAATATATGAAATGTATATTTTGTCTATACATACATATATTTTAGTATTAATTCATTTACACACTCGTATTTGAATATGATGTTCGTATATTTCATACTTTCTTTTTAAAAAATACATTTTTCAAAGAAAAAATCTAGACAGGATGAATTTTGCAAGAATAGATCAATTGTCAAAATTATGTTGGCACTGTGGTAGCTTTTTGATGAATGAGTAGATCTCTTTCAATGATTTTGACAAAAATCTTTTAGCCGAGTATAACTTTTCATAAAAAATAAAATAAAATCGTGTAGTCATAAAATATATTTAACGTGACATCACACCATTACACAAATTTTTTTTCCAAAGAGTTTGTAAGAAGAAATTCTAGTGTGAATATGAAACCTCGTTATGCTGGATTTGCTCATTTCAATCAAAAACATCATTTTTTGAAGTTCATAAGACTCACTTGATTTAACTTTAACCAATGTCAATAAATATTAGTTTTTTCTGTTCATGAGACTCAAACCCAAAACATTATTTAAAAAAAAGATTTTATTACAAATATCTTAAGAGTACTTGTTAAAAAAAAAATATATAGTAATTTTGTATTAAAAAAAAGGGTAAAACTTGAATTTTTAATGATATTCAATGCTTTAAAAACTTAAAAAAATTCTTTTAACTTTCTTAAGCAATACCCTTAAAATATTAGTTAACAAAATCTTAAAAAAAAATCCAAATACTGAATCATTTAATCCAATGTCGAATTTGGTCACTCACTGTGAATAGAATAACATTTGAACTTAAGATGTTATTATGTGTTCATAAACCTATCTGGCATAACCGGTAGGGATAAGAGTGAGAACCATTGTGGGGCGGCAACAAAATCTGTACCAACGTGTCAAAGGGGGTTTGACCCCCTCCCCCCAACACACATCGCATAACACTCATTTTCGAAAGGTTACTCGCTTTTGCCATTGCTATAAATATACGTATAGGATGCTTCGAAGCACTTTACTACCAAAGAAAGTCTGAGCCATGGTTTGCCAGGTTTAGCAAAACATGCACATGAACCATGCATAATTGCACTCCATCCATACAGTAGTGGCGTGGTTCCCATTTTCTAGGGGAATAATAATTGCAACTTTCACTTTTGCACGTGTGTAGCACATTAAATGACACGTGTAACTCGTAATTTTGCTATTACTAGTTAAGTTAGTTCAAAATATATATTCAACTCAAAGATGAGAAAAGGTTTTCTTTGAGTGGTACTTGATTTTCCATTTCTTCTTACGCGGTTTAATTATGATTTCTGATCCTTTGAAATTGGGGAAGCCATGAGAAGCATGAGTTTCTAATTGCCACATTTTTTTTCCTATTCCTATGTAGAAATTAGGGTTATTAAACTCGTTTTGAGGCTTGACCACCCCCATTAAATTATTGAGTCACTAGTTTTCCCAATAATGAGGTATTGAGTTACTTGTTAAATCATATATAATTAAATAAATATATTAGAATTAAAATAAGTACAATAAAATAATATAAATATTATAAATAATTAAAAATTAATAAAAAGATACATATAATATATATATATATATAATTATTTTACACATTGTCAAAATAGATCACATAGACAAGTGGTAAGAATTGGTTCCCCCTTTCCTTTTGTGTTGGAATTGATCCTATCTAATGGAATTTTTGGAATTAAATTAAAAAAAATTTGCTTATGAGGATCCCAAAACCAGTTCAATTGCGACTCAACCCAGATCACTGGGTTTGACTTGCGTTGATCGAGTTATATGCAAATCCAATCCAAATGAAGATCCGACCCGATCAGGTAGCTGTGTCCCTAGATTTTGAGTCGATACAGCTAGGTCAAGTCAAATTTAATAACATCGGTAGAAATCACAATTTGGATCCTTTTTTAATTAATTAGGTCCATTTAATTTTGGTTTCCTTTACAGCTAGATTATCTCTGGAGTTAATTAATCAAGAAAAATTGCTTTATAAAAGGAAAAAATGTTAATTTCGTAACATAAGAGAATCCTTATCCATTTTCAATAGCCTTTACAAAGGTTTGATTGATAGCATACATGTCAATTATTTGTTGGGTTTAAAGTAGTGACAAAAGCCCAAATTTAAAGGATATTCAAATTAACATATTAAGTGAAACATAAAATGGGTTGAACATCACATATTGAGCCAAAGCCTTAAAATTTTAGGTTAAGATGTAACATCTTATCCATTTTACATTTTTCACTTAGTTTGTTGATTTAACTCTCCCCGATTTTAGGTTCCCTTTACCGTTTTATACCCACCGTTATTTTGACAAATAAATTTAAATAAAACTTCTATTTTATTAGAATTTTCTTTTATAGGCATATTCCTCCTTGTTGCCCAAGTTAATTTCCTGTATTTTTTTCATTTGCAAGCCAGTTGCTAAAATTTGTATAGTTAGCATTATACGTGCTAAAATCCTTTCAAATATTTATATAGTATTTACATCCGTGATATATAGTAGTGATGAAAAAAACGATAACAAAAAATAAAGAGATCGAGAATAAGAAGAATAAATAAATAAATAAATATGTCCAGAAGGAGGACAATATAATTAATCAGTATCCATATTTCTAGAGTGTGATCCTCCATGTAAAGAAAATAAAGGACCATTTCAGCAAATATTTTCCTTCCTCAGAAAAACGGTGACACTTAAATTTGCCCAATTGTTAGGGTATGGAGACGTATAACATCATGGGTCATGCATGCATGCACCTGGCACAAGTTTAATTTTTTCTGCTTAATTTGTTTTCATCTAAATTATCAGATTTTCAGAGTTTATGAAACCCTAACTAATTACGGAGATTTATCATATCATCTTCATCACTTTTCTATGATCCTTCCTCCTCCATAATACTTTTTCCAAAAAAAATAATTAAATGTAATCAAATTTCTTTTTGGATTTGTGGAAGACAAAGCCTTGGTGCACTGTGCGCCGTGGCATAGATATACAGCACTGAGCAATAAATGCGGTGGACACGGCGACCCTGGGCGGTCGGACCTTGACGCCATTCGAAATGCACTAGCCAAAGGCTTGAGACATGATGAGGGTCGCAAACCTAGGTCAAGGCACACATGATGTCTAGACAGAGAGACGAAATCATTGGGGGGCTATTATCAACAATTTTGGTAAATTAACTAAAATTAACTACTCCGACGACCAAAATATACTAAAAGCTAAACATTTTATTTCTTATTTTCATTAATGGTAGGGGGTTATATATTTGGAGATAGCTAAGTATTCCAAAACCTTCCCTAATGACACATGGCATTCTCTAATTTGCTTTTAAGAGTATTCTTCTAAATACTCTCACTACTTAAAAAAATGCTTAATATCATTAGAATTACCAACAGATTTATTCCATCGGAAGCTATTGATGGATACTGAACAAAACAAGTTTGTAGCAATTTCTGGAGACAACTTCTCCAAAACTTACTGACGGGTTAATAATATGACGCTAAAAGCATCATAAAAGCATCGTCGTGTTTCATCTAACACTTGGTCGGCATTTTGACCCCTTTCAACTAGATGGATGTTTCCTTCTGGAAAACCATGTTGGTAGCCATTTAACCCTTCATCACCCATCAAATGATGAATACGCCTTTCTAAGCGATAAATCCTCCTATTATTTTTTTCTATCATGGGGTTTATTAATATAGACGATTGACTAGCGATCATGTTCATTAACTCATGATAGTTATCTAGGGTTTCTTGCCTCTGCACTGCGAGGCTCTCTTCGGTGTTTCTAGGTGTTGTGTTAGGCATAGCTCTAGACATACTTGGGAAAACTGGACTCACTATGGGTTCTACCATCTCTCTAGACATATTTTGAGTTGTGGCAAGGATAGCATGCATAGGAGGTAATGCGACACCGGGGCTCACACCCCAATGATTCATTAGATTGGTTGCAGCCATTTGAGGCGCTACCCATGGACTCCAATTTAGATTTATAGGAGGTATCCTCATTCGCATATTTACAATCGCCAAACTATGGGCTATTGTGCTTTATTCTGTCAACAATGTAGTCGATATTATTGGAGGAGCATATCCAGGAGGTAACCCATAAGGTGGCTAAGGCATATTTCCCTGGGTACTTGGGACACTTTCGTCCCCATTTGGATTTTGGTTACCATTTCTCTTTCCACTTCTGGGGATTGTCTATTCCCCCGTGTACTCGAAATTAGAGGGGAATTTCTAGCATCCTCTCGTACATGAGACTCTGTTTCCACATTCACTTCGTTAGACATTTTGTTTATAATGGTACCACTTCTTTGCATGAACAAATTCACATAATTCTATAATATTTGTCCCACTG
>QANU01028716.1:283946-330199 GCA_003254905.1 Nissolia schottii | reverse complement strand
AGCATAACTGTATAATTAAATGCCATATGCAAATTAGAAGCCATAAGTTTATTACATCATCATGTAACAGGCACATTTTGTAACGTCCATAAATTACTTTAAAAGAATCGCATCCCAAAAACTACCTATTAGAGTAAAATAAATTCTTATAAGACATCCTTAATCTCCCCAACATGAAACTCGCTCGTTACACATCATGAGTGAAAAATATATAATCACAAGTTTATTACATCATCATGAGCAAAGTTTATTTATTTTGGTCAAGATGAGCGAAGTTTATCATTGATTTGATTCAAGTTTTATCATCAATTAGATTCTTTTAAGGCCCACAGATCGACTTGGGCTCTTAAAACCAACAAAGGAAAACGTTTTGATTGGCAAAATTTGGTTAAAGATTGAACCTGAATAGAGTGACAAGTTCACGACCCAAAAGAAAAAAAGGTGAAACAATGAAAGAAAAATACCACTATCCAATTCAAAGTGATGAAACCTTAACCAAGAAAATGTGAATTTCTTTAATCTTCCAATCCTTTACATTATGTGACAATGGATGCAATCCTTTGTTTCCTTTTACAACAAGAAACATCATCACAACCATGGCCAAGACACAAACCAATAATAAATTAGTGATTGACCCTCCCAAAGAATTGGTCTATCTGCATGCATCCCATGGATTGCAAACTACTCCTTTTAGCTCCAGACTTTAGCCTTTTTGAACTCACTGAATTTTCCTTACCACCCTGCACGACACAAATAACTTCTGAAGTCAGTTTACAGCTTTAAACAACCTCCACAGAGTAATGCGTAAAACATCAATATACACTTTACTTCCTAACATTTAAAAAGGTGCAAATCAACCTCTAACATTTCATAACAATGCAAATCATCTCTTACATGACCAAACTATTCTCATCTTGAAGACAAAAGAAAGGGGGAGGAGATGAGGATAAAAGTTCAATATACACCTTTTTAAAAGTCTAAATAAAATGCATGTGACCTATAATTCAGGATGGTAATGTGTTTTTTACCACTTTCGTTTTTAACAAGGTACTAGTATCCTAATAAGTTGCCAAATATTTATTGGTCCACAAACATTTGGAGATTGCAATATATAACCAACAGACGTGTTTTAACAATTCATTAAGAAACTAGTATATAGACAGTGTAACCCACATGTCCTTTCTATACATAATTAAATTTATTAAGCTTTTCATGAGTGCAGTTCATAGCAAAAATCATAACTCTAAGAGATTAGAAAGAAATATGAGGGATGTAAATCTTCAATTCCTACAAAAACACATAAAACTATATATTGGTTATTGTAACTTGATAAAATGAATCAAGGAAAGTGTGTATGGTTGAAAAATATTCCAAGAAAAGGATTCAACAGAAGTAATTGACCCACCAAGAAGGTTTCGTTTGGAGTTCTAAGACTTTTAAATATGCCACCTCTACCATCAGCACCAACAGCTATCAAATCCCCATTACTTGAACCTTTTGCAGATGTCGATTCACTATTTTGTCCGCGCTTGCACCATTTACCCAAGAATCGATGAGTTCCATCCGGACCAAGCAATCCACCAGAAAAGCATGGGTCCCCTGAGGTTTAAGAAGGAAAAAGAAAGAAATTCCAACTCTAAGTTTTCCTCAATACCTCAAAAAGTCTTAAGTATCTACTAAAAAGGCACACTTTAAAGCAAAACTTGCAGCATACCTGGATTTGCAATTGCGAATGGCGACTCCTTTCTGATGTTAACCATGGGTTGAACTTGTTTAATGTTATCAAGTAATGTCACGTCTTCATCCATAGCATCGGCAGAAGTGTTATCCATTTCAATGTCAATGTCAATTCGTGAAGACTCAACCAAACCACATTTTCTTTGCATTACTGCATCTCTCTTTATGCCAGATGCTACATCTGACCCAGCTACAGTAGGCTCATTAAGAGCAGCGCCATCCCTGTCTTGACCATTGCAGTTGCGTTCCGAAAGTCCACCCAAAGCTTCAATAAACTCTAAAGCATCGTCATCATCGATTGAGATAAAATTTCTCTCGTTATCAAGAGACAGGGTAGGTTTGCTTCCATTACAGTTTACTGCTTTATTGTCATTAGCATCGGACTTCTCTATCTCCAAAAAATGTAGAGATTTGCTGTTGTTCACACTCAGGTCCATTTCACATTTGGTTCTCGAAGTTTGTTTCTTTTGCTCTTCTGACAAAAATTTGCTGACTGTCAATACATCAGTCTTGGAATTCATGCTGTGTTCGAGATTGTTTGAACACTTTTTCCTCTTCAAAACTTTCAAAGACATTAGATATTCCTTCTCTTTTTCTTCAGCAGCTGTCTCTAGTTCTTGTACCTTTGCCTAACATTGCCCAAAAAACTCTCAACAATCAATGATCCACAAAACATGTTACTAGTGAAATTACCAACTAGCAAGCAAATCATATGCTTACCTTCAATTTAACAATCTTCTCCTTAGCCTTCTCGAGCTTTTTACTGTAACGACCCTCGCCTCTCTCTAGAGCAAAGCACTTGGCCATCAATTCTTTGTAACTCCTGTCAAAATAGATGCCATTAGAATTATCATTCCAGGCAAGGAATAAAAGTATGTTATAACCAAGCACAAATGTATAAACTAAATGCTAATATTTATGCCTTCAAAGTACAATGAATATACAGAATAGTACCACGGAAGCAAAACAACAAAAACTATAATTACTTATTATGAAATCTATGTAGAAACTGTTAGAAAAAAGTTCCATTAATAACAACCTTTTTCAATTTAGTATTTTGTCAAACAAAACATTTGAAGGACCAACCTTTTCTGCAAGACCAGAGATCTTCCCAATGTGTCTATTGTATCTTTATTGTTGGATCCATTACCCAAAGTAGCCAGCCTCAAAACATCCTCTTCATTAAGGTCCAAATCAGACACTCTAAAACGCATGCCATAAACCAACTTAGCAAGTAGTTATATTAATTGGGGCACACAATGAAAATGCAACTAGATCTTGACTTACAATTTTAATGCAGCAAGTTCTTTAGCCAAAGCCATATTTCTTTCTTGTAATTTATAACACTCATAGGTTGACTTCTCAAGTTCCTATGTGAACATGATATCAAGAAAAGTCAATTGAGGTCGTAAACAAATAATTTAGAATAAGAAAATGGGCAATACAAAGTAATTCACCTCTGACTTCATACGAAGCTGGGATTGTATGGTTGCTTTTTGTTTCAAGGCCTCATTCTTTAACGCTATTTCTATCTTTGCCTGCTCCTTGCAAGCACCAAGCTGAAAGCAGAGTAGTTGAAGAGCCATGAGAAATCAACAGCATTAACAAACAAGTTGTTTATAAAAATAGTAAATATGAAAGACAAATTTTATGTTCAGCAGTTGTTATTTGGAGATAAACATGGGACCAAGTGAAAGCAATAGTTAATCTGATTCAATAGTTAATCTGATTCAAAGACAGATAGATAGCAGTAGTTACATAGAACAAGGTTTGAATTCCTTCATTTCACTAATCCACTCATTCTTGAAATACCAAGTACAGGATAGGCAAGAATTTTAAATTTCTAATATCATGCATTTCTAATATTTTACTTAATAATAGAAACAGGTGCCAAACCACATTAACCAATCAATCAAGCATTGGTAAACCTCAGTTTTCTTACTTATTAAACTTTATACCCATAAATTGAGAAATCTGTCAAGAACTCTCTCTCTTCTTCGTATGGTATCAAAACTTCCACGACCAAGTGGTCTAGTGTTCAACCCTTGCCACCCTTTCCTCTTCAAATTTCAACAAGATATGTGGACCTATTCAGTATCCACACCTCAAGCCCAGTTGGCTTTTGCTTGAGGGAGTATAATTATCATTCAGTTACCTTTAACCAATGGCTTAAATTTTTGGAGAGATGGTTCTTTCCATCCCAAATTCATTGGCAACCAAACAATCAACATACCAACCAAATCATCAGTTCCAGTTAAAATTTTTAACAATAGTAAATAACAAGTCCCAATCTAAAGCATCTATCATTCACCGCACAAATTAAGCTCTAGCAAAAACCAAAATCAAAATTCGAATTAAAAGAAAAAAATAAAAAAATACCTCCCCGGTGATTTCTTCCAATGCCTTCCCCTTCCGCTCCGATTCCGAACTAAGCCCCGATACCTTAACCTCCAACCTCTTCACTTCTTTGCGCAGAACCCCAGCATCTTCCTCAGAATCAAGAAGCTTCGGTGGGATAACTGCTTCGCTAACCTCTCCAACCGATTGGAAGTAAAGCCGGCAAGCATCGCTGGCCCTGCAACTCTGCTTGCAAACAGGGCAAGTCTGCTTCTTCGCTTTCAAACAGTACTCGAACCATTGCTGCAAGCTGCAACATTTTTTTTCCAAACACAACCAAAATGAAAGAGTCACAAAAAAGAACGAAACTTATAACAATTTTCCCCTTTAATTTAGAAATTGAAACGGAGGAAGTGGGTTTTGAGGGACAAAGAACGAAACTTTAACGGTTTTTTCTTCAATTTAGGAAAGAGGGTTTTGGGGAATTTCAAAATTTCTTACCAGAGCTCGTGGAAGACGTGACCGCAGACGGAGATTGATTGAAGGTCTTCGGTGAGGGGCTGGAGATCTTCGTAGCAGATGGAGCAAATTGTCCCGGCGAAGTCGCCGCCGCCTTCATCCACCATTTCTTTGCGGCGGCGTGGTGGTGGGGTTGCTGAGCTTGGAACTATTCACTCACTCTGTGACTGTAATTTAGATTCTGTGTTGTGAATTTGTGAGGTCATTTTTTTCTCGCCAGTTTCCCGAGAAAAATTGAATGGGAAAATTGGAGAGAAATTCGAAAATTTGGGAGAGAAAACAGCGGCTAATAATTGATTCTTTTTTTCGTGAAGGCGGGACAATGGGAAAAAGAACAGAGGGGAAATGACATCATGTGCATGTCACGTGACTCTGAAATTACTGATTAATAAATAAATAAATAAATAGATCATACTTCGTACTTTTATTTATATATACACACATATATACACGCACTAAAATTGAGTTACCACAACATGCTCTAAATTCTTCTATTTTTAATTTTAGTAATTCTACGCATTTTAAAAAATATTTACTTTTCATTTTTTTAATTCATTTACTTAATTATTTTTATTAATTAAAGTATAAATCTGATATTAAATTACTGTATTAAATCAACGTATTCAATATGAAACTATATTAAATTACATTCAAAACTAATCAATATAAAGAATGTACAAGACATGTGTTAATTTTACTTTTGATAATATGTGAATTTTGGCATGTACTTTCATATACTAAAACTTTTATTATTCCTCTTTAAATAATATTTATTCATCATTTACTATAATTCTACATGCGCTGCGCACTTCACATTTCATTACATATCTTGCCATGTTGTTATTTGTTTTTCCATCTCTATTTTTCCCCCTTAAAGTAATTAAGAAAAAGAAATGCATAAAATATAACACATTTATTTTATTTTTTTTGGTTGGCAAAGAGGTGTCCACCGTCCATAGCGACTAATCCCTCTTCGATGCTTCTCTCACAAGGAACCCAGTCATCTATTAACTGTGTTAGGCTTTGTTGGTAATAGAACGCATTTATATATCTTATTATGATTGCAACTATGGAAAAAAAAATTCACCTATTAATATCTCATCAAGAGAATTTTAAATTGAAATCAATCTCAATCAACCTATATTTTAAAGCAAAAATAGAACATATAAACATCTTTTGTTATTTCTTTCCAAAATTGATATGTGAAGTTATATAATTCATGACTACACGTTGCACAGTTTCATCTACTCCAAAAAATTGGACGGTGGTGGACTTTCGACAGTGCAAGTTATAAATATTTGGACGATGATGGACTTTGGCCGGTGCACATGAAAATTTATGGTTTCTTAGGTAAGTTGTAATAGTCCAAAAAATTTTTTTGCAAAAAGGTCCGGATGCTCTTTATCATGCGCGCAGGGCGGCAAATCCACCGATTTGTACTTTGACGAGTCCAAATGGCTTGGGCTCATGCGCGCGAACCCAACTCCCTTCTCAAGCCTTTTTACCATTATAACAACAACTAAGATATATAAACACTTAGAAAGATTGAATGCTAACCAATTTGAGACTAAAACTTTTGAAATACTTAACATTTTCCAATACGGAATGCTTGCATCCCCCACTAGTGTAGATAATGTCTTTGATTTTTAAAAAAAAAACAAATTAATAGTAAATAAGGTGAGCATTGTTTTCCTAAGTTGTTTCTTGTATTGTCATTTGTGCCTTTGTGTCTTCTTACAAGGTGATTAAGCTTGTACTTGCCCTTCTCAAGGCGAATGTCATCTAGGATAATTCAGGATCCTTAGTCCATAACGATTTAATGAAAACTTTGTTGAAAGAAACATATTCACTTTGATAATTTTTAAGAGCATGTTTGGAAATTTATATAGACAATTTTTTTTGGGTTAATTAAGTTTTTAGTCCTTGTAAAATTGAAAAGTTTGGTTTTAGTCCCTCAGTGAATTTTTTAGTCCCTGTAAAATTTTAAAGTTTGATTTTGGTCCCTGTGGATGACTGAAGTTAACGGTGATGACGTGGCCGTTAGTAGGCGCTGATGTGGCGTGCACATGGCATGCCACGTGGGATAACCTAAAATTTAAAAAAAAAAATTAGCCTATGACCCGACCCGGTTTCACTGGATCTGACCCGATTTCATTTTTAACAAAAAAACCCAGTGCTCATCGACGAAGGAGCAATTGGCCGAATTGTAGAGAAGGTAAGACTCATCCCAAACCTAGTGCCCATCGAACACGTCGCATCCATCGCCGCCTCGCCCGATAAACTCGGGCGCCGGGAGCAGTGGCGGCAGAGAGGAGGGAACAGTGAAGCCAAGCAAGTTGGTGCCCCAAGAGCGGAGTCCCCTGTAATCGACGTAGAGGAAGCAACCGAGGAACAAGAGGATGGTTAGCAAGAAGAAGCTGGCGATGCCCATAGAAGGCTCGAGGGTCGAGGCTCTTGAACTTCTTAAGGAAATCGAAGTGGATGGTGGCGGAGTCGTGAGCCTTGGTCCTCTCGTTCCCGTTGGGAAGAACATTCGGGTATCGGGTGGTTCCCAGAAGAAGAAGTTAAAAAGGCATTGATGGCAAAAAACTTGATGAGGGATGACTCGTTCCTGCAACTAATTTATCAAATACAGATTCACATGACCCTTCACTTCAAGGAACGAAACCTTAGCTGCTGTCAATACTTCTTCTTTTGCATCAAACCTGAGGACTGTCCTCTCTTCCCTGTCTTCCAACGCCACCACCAAAACCGGCTTCCACAAGACTACCTCTAACACAGTCAACGACCTCTTCCTGTGTCGCGGCGACATCTCCTCTGTCCTCTATCAACGGAAAGAATATGGTCAGAGTGTGGCAGTTGGTCCAAAAAGGGGGGATTTGGGGATAGGGTTTTTGGGGGATTTGGGTTTTTTTTGTAAAAAATGAAATCGGGCCAGATCCAGTGAAACCAGGTCGGGTCATAGGGTAAAAAAAATTTAATTTCAGGCTATTCTATGTGGCACACCACGTCAGCGCCTGCTAACGGCCACATCATCACCGTTAACCTCAGCCATCTATAGGGACCAAAATCAAACTTCAAAATTTTACAGGGACAAAAAATTTCACTGAGGGACTAAAACCAAACTTTTCAATTTTACAAGGGCTATAAAAACTTAATTAACCCATTTTTTTTCTCTTATAAAAGTTGTTTAAAAATAATCTATTATGTTTGGGTATAAAATATAATATAACTAAACGTTGTTTTGCATAAAAAAAATAATAACCGTTTTATGATGAAAAAAAAGCTAAAGCAACATTTTGGACATTAAGTTAAAAATGTTTTTGCTTTTTTTTATTAAAAAAATCTTTTGACTCATATTTTTATTAAAATAACCCTAACTATCAATATTAAATAATATAAATAATTATTATTTTATGTGCCTTTTTAATAATTTATCATACAATATATACACACACACATTCATACAATTCAAACAAACAAAATATCTTAAAACTCCTTTTCAATTGAAATATCTAAATATAAATTGATTATATTAAAAAGTGATTCTTAAAATAAGTAATTATCTAAATAAGTTTTTTTTGGGTCTCAGAGGCCCCTTGACAATTGGTTAAAGAATAAGAAGACCTTTATCATTTCACCTCAACTCAGTAATTCAACTAAAACTCATGATTAAGTGAAAACTAGAGTATGAATCTATGCAATGCATGAGAATTGTACAATTTGAATATAAAATACATTGATGTATAAAAAAAATATGGATTTAATAGAAATTTCAATCATATTGTTAATCAAAAAATTAAAAACCTGCAAATAATGATATATATATATATATATATATATATATTTGTAGTTTATTGTGGCAATACAAGTTTTAGAAATATATTTAAAAATAATTAATTCTAATACACAATTAGAAATGACAATGGGAGCAAAGGATAGTCCTATGTCCCCATACACTGTGGATGAAAATTCAATCTATCCCCACTGATATACGTGTTTCACTACTCTACATAGATGAATAGGCACTCACAAATAACCAATATATCGTTAAAAATTTAATATTTTATCCAAATTCAATATAAATGAAGTTGTCAAAAGACAATCTAGGAGTATTCATGACCTGGTCTGGCCCGATAACCCCACTTGACTCAAAGCTTTTTTAGTTGTGTACAGATTATTAAATTTGACCTAATGAGCTTTCGAGCTAGGTTTGAGTTATACTTAAAGTTGACCCAACATGACCTAAAATCATATAATTTTTAAATTTTATATTTCTGTAAAAATTAGAGATAAATTATTAAACCTTTATACTTCAATTATTATTCTTTACCAAATATTATGTTACTTTTGAATTAATATAATTTATTTTGAAATATGTATTGCAAGTTATCTCTTAAATTAAGTTTAGTACATGTAAAATCTTATGATTTTATTACGTGTAACATTCAAACCTTATATATTATCTAAACATCGAATCGACACTGTTTGACCTGGTTATTAATTAAGTAATTATAGTATTGTGTCTAACCTCAAAGAAATAGTCCAATCATAAAATTGGGTTAGGTATGCATTTTGTACAATCCTTCAACACGCCGACCCAACTCAACTCCCTTTAGATTGAGTTAGCGGGTCGAACTCGACGCATCTGTCACGTATATAGGGCCGGGTGTTTGGTCTGACATGTATGACCTGACCCGCCTCTTTTTTATTATTTAATTATTATTATTATTTTATATTTATTAAAAAACAACAAAAAAATTTATTTTTATTAAATTTATTTTTTTATTCATTAAAAAATAATATATATTTTTAATTAAAAATAGATTTTTATTTTAAAAAATAAGTTAAATTAAAAAAATGAAACTTTTATTTTTTATTTTTTAAAAAATCATGATGGGTCACTCGCCGACCCCCTTTAGGCGAGTCACAAGTCTGATGAGTCCCCAACCCAAAAAATGAAAAGTGACTCGATCTGACCCGTCCAAGACAAGTCGGGTCTCTAACACCGATGGGTCAAACCCAACCCGACCCGTATTCACCCCTAATTTCAATTTCCACTTTATAATATTCAACAATAGTCAATATCAAATGTTAACCTAAAGGAGTAAACCCAACGCCATAATTTTTGGATGGACCAATTTAAAGATTTATTTAAACCTATAACAATTCATTCACCACAATCGCCTCGTCAACAGTTTTCCTCCAATGTGGGTTAAAACTTGATTTGTAAGAAGTCTGTGGTTGGGGATTATTCTGAAGAAGAACATGAAAGCTTGGCAAGAGCTGATGAAGCTTGGAGTCTCCTGAAGAGTCTTGGTTTTTCGGCTTATGAGGAGGAAAATATCATTTGGGGCTGGAAAAAAAGCAGAAAGCTAGAGCAGCAAATAGAAAGACCTCTAAACCAAGGTCTGCAGTAGCATTGGCAATAAGCAAGTCGCTTAAGAGGTGTAAGTCCCGATATCAACAATGAAGCTTGTATGTTGGAATGCTAGGGCTTGGGTGGATTTGGGAAGATTTTGATGGTTAGGCGCCTAGTTAGGTCAAAGAAATTGGACTTCCTAGGTATCTCTAAAACAAAAAAGGATGACATTGCACGTCTTCTGGCATGAAGTTTGTGGGGGCGCAATGACTCTCTCTGGGAATCTGTCAATGCTACAAACAATAGTGGTGCGGGCTCTTACGCATATGGGGAAAAGATTTCCTTAAAATTGTTTCGGTCATTAAAATAGATTTCCTTAAAAAAGATTTTCTTGCAATTGATTTTGTGTTCCGTTCATTAAGTGGTCCCAACTCCAGTTACCAAAGGGTGCAGGTGGGCTGGGGTTGGCTTTCTGACAATTAAAAATGCTAGTCTCTTATTTAAGTGGTGGTGGCGTTTCGCTAAGGAGGAATGCCCTTTATGGAAAACCATTGTGCTTTCCTTTAACTATATTGATAAGAATGAGTGTTTTATTAAATGATCTTTAGAATGTGCTCCTTAGTGCAAAGCTCAATGCGACCATGGTAGATAAAGCTATTTGAAAGTATGATAGCAGAGCGGAGTTCTTAGTGAAATCCATGACAAATGTAGCAAGTGAGCTTGATATGGAAGCCATTAAGTTTTTCTATATATGGTCTGCCAAGGGATTATGCACTCTTACATCAACTTCTCACTAGCTACAATATGATCTGCTTTCCTGTTATCAATGCTTTGGGTGCCTATATGCATGTAGATCTCCTATAGCCTAGAATCTTTCTAGACGAAAGTATTGGATGCGTTATTGAGATTGTTGGTTATTTTGCCTTTTATTTTAGGCGCTTAATAAAATAGGTTTTAGTACTATTTTTCCTCCTTTAAAAAGTAAGGATTTGACCTATTGGATTTCTCTATGGAGGTTTTAATGAGGCATTTTCTTAGTTTGTCAATGTGTTTGGTGGTTGGGTGTAAGTTATGTTTTTTTCTTGTCTTACTTGTTCATTTTGTCCTGCATTTTCTTGTGCTTCTAGATTAATCATCGAAAAAAAACTCATTCACCACAAAAAAAAAAGCTTGAACAAAACTCAAAATTAAAATAAAAGTACTTAAAAAAAACTTTCTTAGCAATTTCTTCCAATGCTTTCCTCTCCCACTCAAAATCCAAACTATGCCCCAAAACCTTGAACTCCAACCTCTGCAACTCTGCTTGCAAACAGGGCAAGTGTGCTTCTTGGCTTTCGCTCTCAAATAGTACTCAAACCATTTCTGCAAGCTGCAACATTTTCCAAAATAATAGTAGTAATATACACAAAAAGCCACCAAATTGAAATAATTAATGAAGACAATATTGTATAGGATGATGTAAGCTTTGATCAAGCAATGGTCAATAGGAAAAAATGGCATTGAAGTGATAGCAAAAATGACAATAATTTATGTCCTAAATAAGTAAATAATCAATGATAATGTTTGAGGCATGGTAAAAAGCAGCAACATGGTCATATAGAGATAGAGGTAGCAGTTTTCACAACTCCTCTCACCTGCACCGCTGCACGGGCTAATTCTTCTTGAACAAAGCAATAAGCAATGTTGGGAGTAGGACACTAGAGTCACCAAACAAATTAATTAAGAGTAGACCTTTAAATTCATCCCTAACGTTGGTAACGTCGACCAAGCTTATCCTCAAGCTAGCATTTGTACGTCAAATTCATCCCAAACTATGGCAACTTGACTATCAAATTTGTTTCTGGATCCTTAATGCCAACCATGGGAACGAAATCGTTATTATCTAAAGTTGCATGACTAATTTGACCGACAATGTCAATATTAAAGACAAATTTAAATGTTTGCTCTATTAACTAAACATCACTCTTACTCCCCTATGTCCTGTGACCCATGCAATGCAGCAGTAGCACGAAACTTTTGGAGAGTTGCAAAGAACGAAACTTTAACACTTCTTTCTTTAATGGGTAGTTAGGGTGAATGTTTTAATTGGTTTATGAACATTTTATTACCGTCTACATTGATACCTTAATAGATTTTTTTTAATTAGTCCACAAACTCTTTCCAATTGGGCCATAGACAATTCAAATGTTACATCTCTCAATATTTTAGATGGAATGATAAACGAGAGTAACGTATAAAATGTTCATAGAAACCAATTAGGTTTTTTTTAGGAGTGAATACCAGTAAAACGTTTAAGGATTAATTAGGACATTTCCCTTCTATAATTTAGACATAGAAATTGAAAAGGGGGCATCGAAATGGAAAATAGGGCTTTGGGGAATTTTGGTTTTGTTTTTTCTTTTGTTTGTATTTTTACTAGAGCTCATGGAAGACGTGGCCGAAATTGGAGATTGATTGGAGGTTTTCGGTGAGGGGCTTGAGATATTCGTAGAAGATGGAGCAAACTCTGTTGCCGCCACCATCCAATGTCTCTTGCATTGCCGTTTTGTTGAGTTTGACAGAGGTTCCATTCCCCTTTGTTTGTGATTCAATTTCAGTGTTGTGAAGCTTAGACCATTGTTCAAATTACTAGTGTCAATTAGGTTGAGTTTATAAGGCGTTTGGTACAAGGTAATCTATTCAGATTATTGGTAATCTAATTTTAAATTACCTGGTAATTCACATTAATTTGTTTGGTGCGACATGGTTACTAGTAATTAGGATTACCCAAATAGTCCACATTGCCTTCAAAGTGTTAATGTGAATTACTTTCATTGGGGGTGTCTATCTGAATTATCACATCCCAGGTAATCTTAAATTTTTTGTTTTGACCAAAATATCATCAGTCATACCAACACAAACACTCATCTCCCTTAATGATCATCTCTTACGACCGCCACCCCCACTGCCATCTTCACAACCACCACTTGCCACCCACCACCATCGACTATTGCCACCACCTACCACCCATCACCACCACCGCCTCCACTATCACCACCACTATTGCCATTGCCATCCACCCCCCCACCACCACAACCATCGTCGTTACCCACCACCACCACATCACAACCATTGTCAGTGCCACCACCATCGTCATCGCCATTACAATCATTGTCGCTACCACCATAACCACCCACTACCACCACAACCACTATCACCACCTACCATCAACGCTATCATAACAATCACTATCATCATAACCACCAGTGTCATTGCTACCACCACCAATGTAGCATTTGCCTCTACCACCACCACAATCGCAACACATCAAATAATAATAACAACAACAAAAATAATAATGACTATTTATTTTTATTAATAATTTATTTTTTATTAATTATTTTTATTTTATTATTGTTGGATGGTATAACGTAAAATGGGTATATTACTTGATAATCTTTTTTATATACCAAACAAGGTAATGTAAATTATCAATTACATTACTTGTGTATGCCAAACATAGCAATGTAACATTACGAACAATTTAAAAGATTGTAATCTTTTTGAAAGGTAATC
Organism: Nissolia schottii; assembly: GCA_003254905.1. Taxonomy (NCBI): domain Eukaryota; kingdom Viridiplantae; phylum Streptophyta; class Magnoliopsida; order Fabales; family Fabaceae; genus Nissolia; species Nissolia schottii. The sequence continues at coordinate 316,689 of QANU01028716.1, read as the reverse complement.
TAAATTACCAGCAATCTTGAGAGACAATATACTAAATGCTACTAGGGTTTAAAAAAAATGACATTTGCACTCGTTTAAGTGTGAGACATACATGTATATTCATTATTGGATGAGATTTATTGTTGATGCGTGAACCCCATTGAAATCTCATTCGAATATCCAATGGTAGATGTGTGTATGCACGGTGTCTCACACTTAAAGGAGTACATGTAATACAATTCTTTTATTATTATTTTCTTAAGTAGAGGCTATATGGATCATCCTTAAAGTACAACACGGATTAGTTTAAGTGATTCGACACTTATTATCTATAAGCCAAGTCTCAGATTCGAGTCTTACGGATGAAAAAATTAGTTTGGAAGAATTTTAACCTCATAATGAGTCGAACTAGCTCAAGCTCAAGTCAAATTATGTTGTACTCACTCGATCAAAATATAGATCGTCGTTAAGGGCTATATTATGCTAGTTAGAATTGCACTGTTGATGGGGGAGATTGCTGCTTCAAAGCCTTGATGGCAACCTCCGAGGGACTTTGTTAAGTATCTAGTTTTGTTGCTGTGTTCGAATTATTTTGTGCAGTTTGCTGTTCGTTTTCCTTGTGTTGGCGGTTGCGCTCTTAGCTTCGACACCCATATTGTGAGTGGCTCTTTGGTGGCTTTTGGTCATGGATATTTTCTTGGCTTGTTGCATATTATGTCTTAGGTTTTATTGAGTGGTGTTATAGTGTTGCTGTAGTCTTGGGTAGATAAATTGGTGATAGCAAAGATAGTTTCGAAAAAGAAAATGATACTATGACAATCCAAATTGCAACGTGTCCAAGCAAAATTAACATGTGTTATTACACGTGACTTGCCATGTGACTAAGTTAACTGTTACATTAGTAGTTAGCAACCCAACTTGGTGACGGAAATTAAATCTTGATAAAAAAATTTGTCAGAGATTATTTTCTAACAAATTTTCTTTTAAGAGTAAAATATAAAATTTGTATTTTTCAGGAAATAAAAACGTATTTAATCCTAATATAAATTAGTTTTAAGGTGCTGCTTATGAAAATGCAGCATCTCTGGGTAATAATATCTATCTCTATCTGTTTCTGCAGAATTTTCTCTAGCCCACATCATATATTTGGATTTACTCTGTGAAGGGAAATGACTGATTAATCTATTTTTTCTGTCTCTGGACATCATTGTTTGATTAATTTCTTCAGCACCGTTGCATCTAAGAAGCCCTTCCAACAATTACCTGTTAACTTTGGTCCTATCCTTAAGAATGCAACTCACTTACTACAATACTCAACATTTATTGATAGAAGACTAAGGTTCGTTTGGATTAATTTATAAATAGACAACTTTTTATATATATTTTTTAATAAAGTTTATAAAAAGAAATTCTTTAAATTGCATTCAAACACTCTTAATTATTATAAAAGTACTTTTATTTTTTATTTTTTAAAAGTAAATCCAAATAATTTCTTATTAATCTTGTTTGTTAGAACCGTGGACCTCTCCGATTACTTTGAAGTTTTTCTACTGATTCTGTTGACATTTTTGTTTCTATATATGTTCCTTGATTGAAAAGTACTTCAAAATATGTACCTTATGTAATTTGCACTATTTTGGCATCAAAATTGCTTCTTATGGCCAAAATTTTGAACTTTTTATCATTGCACAAACAAGTAATGATAATGGTTAATGATGAAGGGACGGCACATACAAAGGTCTAGAGTTCAAATTCAGGTTTTTTGCTCTATTTTAGTCCATTAATTTACACAAACATTGCAAATGGAATAAGAAAAAACAAAAGTAGAGATTGATTGTGACACATGGAAATTGCTCTCCCATGTGGTGGGACGCCTCTTAATTTCTAGAGTTGCACTTAATCTCTCCCATTATATAATGTGCTCTCTCTATCTATCATGATAAAAAAAAAAAATTGGAGGTTTGGATTGCTAATTAACTCTAGGTGAGCAATCTTTCATTTTAGCGAGAAATTATTCCACATCATGAAGTATTAAGGTGAATTCTGATCTATTTATTAATAGAATGACATTTTAACTCTAATTGTAGTATGATCTTAAGGTAATTTCTCACATGCTCACATGAAGTAGTAAATACTCACTCCTATTAAATTTACCTATTTTTTTATAACTTTTAGAACTAAATTCATTGAATTTTGTCATCATTTCATGGTTTAATATGACATATTTATGTGTTATATGATCTAATGTAATAAATTAATATTTTTCAAAGAGGTGCATTATAAGAGGTGCATTATAAGCTCAAATGTTTTATAAATCTCTAAATCTCTTACAAGTTGACTCTTTTAATGATTTGACTAATGAAGAATTTGTCAAGATCATATAGACTATAAAATGATGACAAAATTTGATAAATATAATTCTAAAAATTATCAAAAATATAAAAAATTAGCAAGAGATTATATTTACCCCATAAAACACGTGAAAAACTACCATGACTTAATTTTATATATATATATATATATATATATATATTAGTTGGTTTAATTTAACTAATATCACTCTTAAGGATTTGATGAGCTTAACATCTCAACTCATGATGTCTATAATTAATGCAATCCTTTATGTCAAGTGCACTTTTAAAAAACTATAAAGAAATAAAAGTATCCTCCTGCCATCAATTATAACTTTTGATTTAGTGGTAAGTATTTAATTCTATAATCCTTTTATTTGAAATGTGATTTTATATAAGTAAAAAGAGAGGGCGTCACATGCATGTGCATGATTTTTCCAAACCTTCTCAAATGGATTCAGTAAAGATCTCTTGGTTATCCATTCCTTGAAGTGTATACCTAGTTCTTTTGCTAATAACATATTTTATGTATATAGCGTAGCTAATTAATTATCTCATATATATCTGTCCATTTTTTCATGTTCTTCTACAAAACCCATTATTTTGATTGAAAATGGGCCACTTTCTCCTTTCCCTCCATATTATACAGATGTTCAGATATTCAAAGGCCCCATGTCACATGATTGGATGGAGTGGATTACTCATGACAAATTATTGTTTATATACAACGTTAACTAAGTGCATTATAAGTTATTTTTATTTTAAATTTAAAAAAGAAAATTAAATTTTTTTAATTTATTGACCAATCATTTGATGACACGTGGATAAGATATCAATACCTATACATTTGGATAGATACCGAAGAAGAAATCTCTACATGTGTGTGTGTATATGCATATTTTTAACAAAATCGGTTATATTAACTTTGTTGGAGATAAACTCACTCATTTCCTCACCAGATTTGACCTACTAACTTTGTGCAATTTTAATAAGTTATTCTAAACTAATTGTAGTTTGGTCTAAAGATAAAGGATTAGTTTATAACAACATGGTCCATTGATAGAGTCATCCATATTTAGATGATCAACAATATTCTAGTAGAATTGTAGAAAAATACAAGTCAAAAAAATATATACCAAAAAATCGACTAAATTTCACCATATTTCATCTTTCTCAATCTATGTCAATCTATGTCAACGCATTGCACTCTTCATAGTTAAGTTTCTGAATAGCCTTGATGTCTAGATCAATATCAACATCTTATTGACCACAAAAATCTTAGTTCATATCTAGGATCGATTTCTTTTTCAAGCACGGGGAAGTTCTTTACCAACCACATTCTCCCATCTATATATGCTATAATGTATATTCTATGCCCCCATATCCCCACTATATATATGCGCCCCCACATATGTATGTCCACATAAATGTGAGAAAACGCATTGTGAAAATCCAGCATGAAGTGCTATACTGCATGTATGGCCATAATTAGTGGCAGTGGCAGTGGCAGTGACAGTGGCATCCCCTACTCCATAATGTCTAGAAATTGTTAGATGCACCAAGAGTTAGAAAATAGTTTTGTTTTGTATCATTTATTCTTTGACACATCAGTTAACGTTATTGAAAAAAGCATATATATGCAGCAAAAAAATCACACGCACGCAGTGAAAATAATAACTTTTTCTGTTTGAATTGAACTTACGAGAATCATAATATATGACAAGCAATATATTTAAGAGTGTAAAAAATAAAATAGACAAAGCAGATAGAGTACACACCAATTTTTAATGTAAGAAACCCCCAACGAGAGGGACAAAAAACCATAAGACCTAGTCTAGAAAATTTTCAGTATGAAAATATCAATGAGTGCAACAAAAAAGGTTCACAAAAGGAATCTCAAAGACAAAATCCTACTCACTATTAAAATGGTGGAATAAATAATTGAGCTCAAAAAACCCACACAAGGTAAAAACAGTACAACCAAATAAGAGATAAAAATATTCTGAGGTTACCAGATTAACACCCACAATTTTTAAACAAGCGGCTGAAGTCACATTAAAAATGGAGCATAAAATAGTAATCAACAAATATAAGAACCAACAAAAAGTATCCTCAAAAGCAACCCAGCCGCATTGAAGATGCTACACTTACTCTGTAGCTATGTGTGATACATAATATGCTTATATGAAACATGTATAAGGATTTCAAATCCTTAAAAAATAAATTTAAATCAAAATCAAATCTGACTTCTTTATTTTTTTAAATAAGATAATAATAAATATGATAAATGCTAGACCTAATTTGATAGAGATCCTAACACAACAAACTCTCTCGCCCAATGAAGTGGGAACAATTGCCAAACTGGCAATAAGTCGACAATCTTCAAACTTCTCCCATGGTAAACTCTTAGTCATCATGTCTGAACCATTATCATCTATGTGAACCTTTTTAAAACTCCATCACCTTAAAATCCAAAACATCGTTTATCCAATTATATCGAACATCAATATGCTTAGATCTACCATGGAAAATGGAATTCTTGCAAAGATGTATAACACTCTTGTTATCGCAAAATAAAATATACCTCTATTGAGTAAAACCAAGTTCTTGAACACATTTCTTCATCCAAAAGCAAATCTTTGCAAGCTTCAGTAATAGCAACGAACTCAGCCTAGGTTGTGGACAATGCAATACACTTTTGCAACTTACACTGCCAGGCCACAGCTCCCCCTGCAAAGGTGATCAAATAACCACAAGTAAATTTTTTGGAATCAATATCCCCTGTCATGTCTGAATTAGTATAACCACAAAGAACAGGTTTATCAATCCCAAAACAAAGCTTCAAATTAGAAGTGCCACAGAGGTATCTCAAAATCCACTTCATAGCTTTCTAATGCTCAATACCATGATTGGAAAGAAAACGACTGACAACACCAACTGCATGAGCTATATCAGGCGTTGCATACATCAAACTCCCAACTGCAGAAGCATAAGTAACACGTTGCATGTCTTCTTTTCCTTTATCACTAGAAGGGGACTGTCTAATGCTAAGCCTAAAGTGTGTAGTTAGAGGAATGCTTACCACTTTAGCTTTATCCAAGTGAAATCGTTGAAGTACATTCTCAATGTACCTCTCTCGAGACAACCACAACTTCTTTTATAAACCGCAGAGAATACCAAAAGTTTTCCCTCCAAACTCATCATTACACCTTGAACCATGCGCCCTAGGAAAAACAAAACGCTACCCTATTGTATACATGGCAAGATGCAAGAGGATCAATTTCCCCTCACATCAGCACGTTACATCCCACAGGGCTCCAAGCTGCAACTACCCTCAACCACAAAAAATCGTGACCATACATTCCGCGGAACATAAACACAACTTCAACTCAAACAATGGTACACATGGCATCACGCGATAGGATCAATTTCCCCTTGCGTCAGCATGCTACATCGCACGACATCCGAAAGAACAAACCCATCAACCGTCACAATCTGTTAACAAGCATTCCACGGAAGAAATCCACGGCAAGAAGGCATTAATTCAACTCGGATTGCGGAGCTTCACTCCACACTCCAAGTTGGGGGGCTCCTGTTATGGATTAGGCCCTAAAGGCCCATTCAGGAACTTGGACCCCATTGTCCATGGAAAAATCCAACCCAAATAGGCTTCTCCACCATAAACACTCAGACAGATCCTCAGATCGTGACGCACTCCCACGGTGAACATCATTCCACGAACCTCAGAGATGAATCCGAGCAAGAGAATTCTAGGCCAGCAGAAGTCACAGCTCCCACCCATGTATTTAAGCTAACCTAGCACATCAGGTATGAGTTAGAACCCATTTCCCCTTGACTTTACTCTATCATCCTGCTTTCACTAACTTGAGCGTCAGAGTCCTTGCAGGTACCTACTCTGGCATCCCGACCCGCAGAAGAGCTCCAAGATCCAAATTGCACCGAGGACCCCTACTTCTCAGTACAAGAACCATTCTCTTCAGTCTTCAATCTGTAAATCCATTGATTCTCCAAAGATTTCTTGTCCTTGGGAAACTTGACTAGATCAAAAATATGATTTTCAAGCAATGATTTCATCTCATCATCCATTGCTGCAACCCACTGTTTTCAGAAAGCAGAAATCTGACTCTCTCCATCAATGTCACGTTCATCATTTCGACCAAGCCATTGAGTTAAGGAATCTTGGGAAGCGTCTTCTAGTGTCAAATACCTTGTTATTTGTAGTATTCATCAAACGGTCCACAATACTCGCCACCATTATCGGTGCGAATACATTTCAGTTTCTCCTTGCATCTCTCTCAACGGAAGCTTGAAATTGTTTAAAGACACCAACTATCTGGTCTTTAGTCTTCAAATCATAAACCTAGAGTTTTCTTGAATGATCATTAATAACCGTAACAAAGTAACAAGCACTGCCAAAAGTTTTAATCTTCATAGGACCACAGATATCTAAATGCACCAACTCAAACACCTCTAATTTTCTAGAAGGAGAATGACTCTTGAAGGAGACTCTGTTCTATTTCCCAGCCAAGCAATGAGCACATTTTTCTAGTTTCCCATTCTTCAAATCTGCAAGAAAATTCTTCTTGGCCAAATATTTTAGATCCTTCTCACTAATGTGGCTTAGTCTTTTATGCCATAATTCTGATGAACTTTCAGAATCATTAGAATTTACAGCATCAATAAAAATAGTAGCTTTCATCCAGTACAAACCAAAAAATTTCTTACCACGTGCCACAACTAAAGAACCCTTAGTAAGCCTCCATTGTCCATTACCAAAGGTATTAAAATAGCCATTGTCATCAAGAATACTAGCAGAAATCAGATGTAAGCAAATGTCCGGTGCGTGCTTGAAATTATTCAAAATTAACTTTGTTCCATTGCTGGTTTCCAAGCAAATGGAACCAATGTCAATAACCTTTGACGTGTTATTATTTCCCATCTTCAATACACCAAAATTACCTAGAATATAGGAAGAGAAAAAATCCTTTCTTGAAATCAGATGAAAATTGGCACTGCTGTCAATAACCCAACTAGAATCATCACAAGAAATATTGATCATATTCTGTTAAAAAACAATCAACAGATCTCCATCAGTAGCAGTAACAACACGATTATCATTACCATCATTCTTTTTTTCTCTATTACCTTTGTTACCATTTTTCTCATTCTTTAACACATGGAAAAACTTCTTAATATGACTCTTTTTACCACAATTATCGCACTCAAAATTTCTGTACTTGGATTTCAATTTGCTTTTGTGCTTGCTTTTACCTTGTTTACCTCTTCCCTTATCTTTGTCTCTGCTTCTCCCCTTGTATTTAGTAACCAAAACCTTTGATTGTGTAAGGGATGTCTGCTAAGTTTGTCATCTAACTTCTTCATTCAAAACAACAGTTTTAACCATATTCATAGTCACAACACCGCCAGGAGAAGAATTAGTTTAAGTAACACGGAGACTTTCCCAATAATCAGGTAGAGTATTAAGCAACCAAAACCCCATAACTTCATCTTCAAATTTAATACACATGTTAGACGATTGATCAAAACAACCTTGAAAATTACTGAATTGATCAGAAATAGAAGTACCTTCTTTATACTTAAAATTCATAGCTTGCGTCAACAAAAATAATTTGTTGTTCTCGATCTTGGAGGCATACAAATTTTCAAGCTTTTCCCATAAAGTTCTGGCACATGAATCATTAACAATATGATTCAAAACGTTGTCATCTGCCTATTGTCGGATAAAATCACAGACCATCTCGTGCTCAAAATCCCAATTTTCATCAGATTTATTCTCCGATTTCTGCGTAGAAAACACCAAAAGATGTAATTTTCACAAAGAGTAGATCCTTCATCTTGCATTTCCATTTGTGGTAATTAGTGTCATTCAAACATATCATCCTACCATAATTAAGCTCTATATTTCAATCAAACAAATTTCCCAAGATCCAAAACAACTTTGATGCCAGCTGTTGGAAAAGGCATGTATATGCAGCGAAAAAATCACAAACACGTAGTGGAAATAATAACCTTTCCTGCTTGAATTGAACCTATGAGAAACATAATATATGGCAAGCAATGTATCCAAGAGTGCGAAAAATTAAATAGACAAAGCAGAGAGAACACACACTAATTGTTAACGTGGAAAACCCCCGAACGAGAGGGATAAAAAATCGGGACCTAGTCTAGAAAAATTTCACTATGAAAATATTAATGAGCACAACAAAAGAGTTCTACAAAAAGAATTTCAAAAACGAAAGTCTACTCACTATTAAAATGGTGGAATAAATAATATAGCAATACGCTCAAAAGACCCACACAGGATAAAAGCAGTACAACTAAATAGGAGATAAAAATATTCTGAGGTTACTAAATTAACGCCCACAATTTTTAAAATAAACGACTAAAATCACGTTGAACACAAAGTACAAAATAATATTTAACAAATATCAGAAGAAGAAAAAATCCTCAAAAGCAACCCGGCAGCACTGAAGATGGTACACTTGCTCTGTAGCTATGCGTGATACTTAATATATATGCTTATACGAAGCATGTATAAGGATTTCAAATCCTTAAAAAATAAATTTCAATCAAAATTAAATCTGGCTTTTTTTTTAAATAAGATAATAATATATATGATAATAAATAAAATAAGTGTTGGACCCAATTTAATAAAGACCCTAACACAACAAATGCATACATAACAAGCTTGGAGAAACAATAAGATGGTTCACGAAGTTAATGTACCAAGTACTCATTTCGGTTATTTTTATTTGTCACTTGACAAATTTAGTACATTTTTAGATCAAAATATTCATGCACGCAAAACTTTTCTCATACTCTTGATACATTTTAGAATTTCTCATAAATGTTTCTCTCCTTCTTCAAATCTTATTACAATTGAGAAGCTTTTTTATTTTATTTTTAGAGCAATGCTACTCCATTAAAAGATTTTTACTAAAATTCTTGACAAAAATTATGAAGATGATAAAATAAAGTGAGGAGACACACTTTCATTTATCTAACGGTTAACGGAATATCAGATCACTCTGATAACTCTATTCTGTTATAAATTTTTGATAGCCTAAATGTTTTCTTATTTTATTTTATTTCAACTTACAAGATATTTAAGTTTTTGGTTTTACACTTTTTAAGTTTCATGCGAAAATCATGATAAGAAATGGGGGGAATTTTGATCAAGAGCAGACATAAGGAATGTTGTTAATGAGTGTGATCATGATACTTTAATTATTATGATAAAGTAATTTTCATTGTTATGATGGTTCTCACTCACCAAGCCCAGGTTTAATATTTGCTCGGAAGGTAAGGTCAATTTGACAGCTTAAGTAGCAATGAGTTATGAGTTAGGTGTTTTAAATTGTTAGGCACTTATTTCATATTATAAATTTATCCGTTCAATTGTATATATAGGTTAATTTTAATTTTGAGGTACATCTTTAAATTAATATTTTTTAACAAATTTATATTTAAATATAGTGATTTAATGATGTATTTAAAAATTAAAAATGATGTATGCAAATATGAGATTCAACATAAGTAAACAGAATTTTGAGTTGGAATCTCATCTTTTTTTTTTTTGAAGATAAAATTTGTAAGATTATAAATGGATAAAGTATGTGACTTTTCATTTATGACCATTATTGTGGCCAATATTAGCTATAATTTCATCACAAACCTTCATGAATTATTCCTTCCTAGAATTAAACTTTTCTTTCTAACCATTCGGATGAACTAACCCATCCAATCCACTAAACTCACTTGATTTAAAGTCGACCAGGTTGATTTGACTTAAAGCACATTGGGTCTTCGGTGAAAAATTAGCTTGACTCGATGTTTAATTGATTGAGTGACAGGTTATTGAATTTTTAAATCGAATCAAAGGCCTTTTTTTTACCTAATGTTACTCAACTTAGTCTAATGACCCTTCTTCCCAAAAAAAAAAAAAAAAAAGAAACTTTACCCAAATCAACCAAAGCCTCTCAAAAAAGGAGAAAGCAACTTCCAAATGCATAAAATGCAAAAAAAAAATCCTTAAATAATAGGCAATTTTTTTTAAAAAAATCTCAATCACTTGTTGACGTGTTCAACTCGCTCGACAACCTAATGAATTGATTCGAGATCGGTCATCCCATTCCAAACCACACAACTTGACTCATTCAACCCACTTGTCAAATTTATCGATTGAGTGAATTCATCTAAAAAAAAATATAACTCGAATCGGTCAATGTATGCTCTTACTCACTACCCCAAGTTTTTTATTGGTGCATTCATTCTTCAATTTGACATGAAAATTTATAGTTAAATCAAACCAAAAAGCAATAATATCCAAATGGCTATAACAGTAACAGTAACACCAATTAATCAGAATGTACGGCATAGCTTTGGTATGAGTGAAGGTGCAACAGGATCGATGTTCTTCAAGCAATAATTAAAAAATAATTAGATAATTAGGCCCCCAGGAAAAAAAAAAACAGCTAGATTGGTGAGTGAAGAATTTTCTTCTTTTGGTAGGTGATTACAGGCATGATGTAACATCCTGCTTTTTACCTTAGTAAAGATTTCCTAAAATTAAATAGGGGAAATAAGTTTTGCACGAGATTATGGGTTAAAATGTCTGTAGAATAAATTCTGCTCAGTTTCGAAAAATTTTGCAGATACTCAAACAGATCCTTTTTGTCATTTGAGTACAATAGTAGGTCTAAGGTATCTATAAAACATAAGGTTACGGAGAAAGGTTCACAAAAATCTTAGATTAATTCAAATTATTCCTTAGAAAATTAGTAGATCACAATGATGCGATCAGAATATTTTTTGGATAACCGTACGCGAAGTACCGAGATAGCTAATGACCAAACACAATCAAAATTGATCGGAATTTGATCTTAGAAAATTTGAAGCACATGGCCGGCCAAGGAAGAAAGAAAGTCACGGCCAAAATTGTGCCAAAATGTCTTGGTCAAATTCAAAGCAATTATGACCAAGATGACTAATTAGGTGACTAAGCACGCTAGGTCATGCATGACACCATAATTAATTTAGTTTAAAATTAAAATTTTCCTTAGCTTCTTGAAGAAGCTAGTTCATGCCAAGGCCTATATATATGCCCAAGGATGGTGCTAAATGAAAGACAAGAGGAAGCTTGGTGAAACTCTGCCGGTTGGCACACTCCACTGTTGTTTCGCCAAGCTGCAGACACCATAGTTTCCGCTTAGCCCAAACCCTAAATCTCCATACTCTTCTCTCTAATAACCATTCTTTATTCTCTTAGGCAATAATCTCCATTCATAACCTTAAAGAATTCTTCCGGTGGCAAAGAGCATAAGCTATCGGACTCTCAGAGTTTCTGCAGACTTGTGGCAAATCTAGTCTTCAAGTGGGTAACCAACTTATCCACTGTCTAAGTGGTTTTGTGATTAGATATATATGCGGTTAGGATGCCTTCATGTGAGTATGCAAATATTTATGAACTGATGATGTATATTCAAGATATATGAACTGTTGACTGGCTTTATGAACTGTTAACTGGCTATATGAACTGTTGACTGGATATATGAACTGTTAACTGGATAAATGGACAGTTGACTGGAAAAGGAATAGGGCATGACGTCATTAAGTCCCTAAAAGGAATAAAGGGGGTTAAAGGATTCTTTTCCTAGCTGCGCCACTAGCCGGAAGGAAAGGCAAGCTGAACCCTGGGTATATCTCGTCCCTAGCATAAGGACGGGGTAAGATCCCCTCGCCATCCGTAGCATAAGGATGGATTCTCCTATCGTGAGCTACTTAGGTTAAGCGCTGCCTGGTCCTCACGATACTGAGACAAAAATGAAGCTTGTGACGGTAGGCCACCGTTACGGGGGGTTGAGCTTGAGTATGTGCTCTAAGTGATATAACTGTACATAAGTGGATGTGTGAAGAAGCTTATAATTAAATGGGCACGGTTATAAGTGGACGCACATGGAAGCTTATTATGTGATTATGTGAATTTTGGGATTATATGTGATTTAGGAAGTAAGGTAGAGAACAGATGACTTAGTTAATGAAGAATAGGTTCCCCCAGTTACATAGTAAATTAGATAAAGCTACTCAGGCTTAGTATGAATTTTAATAAATGGTAGGTATATAGTATAACTGTGACACCTAGAGACCCCTTGAGTGACGGAATCATAATTGAGTTTAAAATGAGTAGCAAGACCAGAGGTTACCCACTGAGAACGCAGTGTTCTCATCCCCCACTCCTTTGTGGTTCTAGGCGAGCGCGACGAGAATGAAGAAGACGTCAGAGCGGTGCGAGTAGTACGAGGAACAAAGAGAGGAATTGCAGGAGGACAGCGGAAGACTAGACGATTAGCTAGTAGATTATATATATGTACTTGTACTTCTATGCGATACTTGCACTTAATACTTATAATACTAATAGTGTATTTGCTCATGCATGTATGAGGGACCGTTGTTTGTTATCTTGGCATGTATTAATTATATCTCTATTTATAGTTAAGCATGCTATGTTTCCGCTCGCAATGTATGCTCTGACGCGACAAGACTCATAATTTAAGCTATGTAACGTACAAAGAAAGTTTCAATTTGGTCCATATTTTGGGTAACAATATTTTATGATATATATACACGGGACTAAGTAATCCCCACCAAAGCAGATAACAACTTAGCCAACAAGTTTGCGACTTAAGCGTAGGCTAGCTAGTTAGGGTGTTTCACATGACATGCATGTATCATGTATGCAATTTTCGTTAAAGAGAAACTGGATAAAATTATAACATTACTTTTGGATCATTTAAAAAAAAGTTATAAAGTGAATAGATCAGAATTGATGCAAAGTTAACAAAGAAAAGTGTATATGTAGCCTTTTTTTTTAAAAAAATGAAGTCAAATAAGAAGAGTGAAGTTAGACAAACTATATTGATTTTATATGAGAATAGGGGTTGAAACTTGAAATAGAAAAAACAAATGTTAAGAAAGTTAACATACTTCTCCTTTTCTTTTCTTTTTATTTATTTTAGAATTACTAGGTAGTCACCACCTTTTTGCTGGTGTGGGCATAAGTTCATACTACCTTTATATAGAATCATGTTACATCAAATTTTCTGAATTACTTAGAGACAGCTCACTAATATTTTTTCATATACAAATATTAGAGTTCAAAATAAATATTACTCCTCATCATTTAGTTTTATTTAAATTAAATTTTTCTTTCCTTCAATTAAAGAGAAAAAACTTCTATATGAACAAAGTTCACTCAAATTATGCGATTTGTTGATAAACTGCTTTGATTATATCTAGTTTTAATTAGATTGTTTAAGTAAATCGATTTTTGTTTCTCTTAAATAAGGTGTTGTGTTCAAGTCTTAAAAGTTATAAATGAAAAAAAAAATAACGTTGAGACTATTTTACTTTCTCGTACCAAACTACTTAAATTCAGTGAGTTTCATATACATATAACCTAGTTTAGAAAAAAGTACTTCAGTTATTTGAAGTTTATTATATAATTGAGCTAATTAATCTAATAAAAATTAAAAGAAAACTTATTTTGATGATAATATATAAAATTAATATTAAAATATACTATTTTAAATGTTGAAATCATTTTTTAAAGAAAATATAGAGGTTATATTGAAAAGGTAAAAATAACTCAGTTCTAATTAATATATACATAGGGTGATGATAAATAAATTCAATGAACTTGTTGATCTCATTATCTTATATGCTTGTTTATGTCTATTGCTACTGCCGGCACTGGCAATTAATATTTAATATAAACTCTTTATATTATAATAAAGCATAGCCTTTTCTCTCATAAAGGAAGGTGCGTTACGTGTGGCCTTGTGATTCTTCAGCGAAATCTAGAGGAGCAGAGCAAGGTTTCACTATCCTTTGACATTTTCACAATGTCAACCCCCCACAAAGAACCAAAACTAGCTTCCAAAGTGGGGAGAACGCAACTACACGAGAGAGAGAGAGAGAGAGAGAGAGAGAGAGAGAGAGAGAGAGAACAACAGTGAAGAGATAAGCACAAAGAGATACCATGGCAAATAGTCAAATTAATAGGGTGGAAAATAGACTATGGTTTTGGATTTATATTTTAAATATGTAGTTTGAATATAGTCTATATATTAGTCTCATAATACATTTTTCGTTTAAACTTTGTCTAACCTTTATAAATGTTTAACTTGACCCAACAATTTATTTAGAGGTCGATTTGTTCATGAAGTCTTAAAATAGGTCAAAAAGATTTTGAAATAGGCCATCAGACCTTTTTTAAAATAGGGCAAAACTAAAAGACTTAATACAAGGCTAAAAATCCTATTAATATAATATAATTTAAATTATTGATATATAAATAATAATAATAATAATAATAATAATAATAATAATATTGTATAAACAGGTTGACACGTTAAGTTTTTCTCATAGCCTATATAATATAGGTGGTTTGGTTAAATTTTATTCTATTGAAAAGCATATGCCTAAATTATTAAACGGGCTATGTCAAACTAAAGCTCCCAACAAACTATGTGATCTATTTTCACCTAATTGCCAAATCACTCTCCATATATGAAAAAGAACAGACACTTGTTTATTACGTAAACGATGCATGTAAACACTTAATTTCATATTAACTTAAATATATTTTTCACATAAAAAAATTATTAATAAGTATCCTTAGGACACTTGTTAAGGAATAAGTAAAAAGTTTTTAATGAAAACTTAAAATTTAAAATTTTCAATGCATTGAAAGTATTAAAAAATTTAAAATATTTTACTTTAAGTCTCCTATTAAGTGTTACCCTTATGATAGTTGTTGGCAAAATCTTTAAAAAAAATTAAATATTTATTTTTTACTTTGTATATATGCAACACGCTTTAGTTTATTTAAATATTCGTTAGCTTAGAACTATTATGAATGATTTAGCTTTGAGAGGTTTAAGTACATAATATTATATAGGTTCAAACTTTATTGCTAATAATGTACTCAAATAAAGTTTAAAGATGTATCAATTTAGTCAAAATAATTAAATGTAAATATGTAGTGGAGAAAATAATTATTTTCTTAAAGATTTGAATCTTAGTACTATCTTTGGAAGTGTGACCTACTTACCAATATGCCATACCCTTATTGGTACACTAAAACTTGTATACTACATTAATATTGTAATTTTTGGTCTTTAATCATTGGTATTCGATGGACCTTTGATCCACCGACATTTATATTGTACAGTTAATATGTATTGAATGATAAATTATAATAATCAATTATACTTATACTTAATAATATTATTAATAATTGGTGTATTATAATAGTATTAATTGGTATCTATGGTTTGATAATAATTATATAATAATCGATGAAAAATGTAAAAGATTGATAAAGTAAATATTTTTAAAAGGGGATTTGAATTCAAAATTTTTTAAAAGAGGGCTATATAATATTCATATTCTTCTAGTTGAACAATAAATATTTCATTACAATATTTTAAAATTGATTTAATGCATTGTCATTGTAAAACTTTTGTTTTTTCATTGTTATCTAATCATGTCTTATTCTTTACTAGATTTTTGAGATGATAGGGGTAAGAGTTAACAAAGTGTTGAATAGGTTATATTTTAAACAAAAATACATGAAATTAGTTATAATTTAATCATAATACAATCAATTATAATAACTCCAGTAGAAATTAAATAGTATACTAGTCGAAAAATGTATTTCTTTCTAATTAATATTTGGTTGACTTAAAGTATTAAACATTTTACCAATGGGAGTTGATCCAAGTAGTAAGCGGCTTGGTATCGCTTACGCAGTTATCCCCGCTGGGAGACTCACCCGTCATAGCCATGTGTGCGACCCGGGTCGACTCGGATTAGTTAAGGCTAAGCCTTGGATACCGGACAGGCAACCTAAAAAAAGTTTATTTAGTAAAATTTCATGTTCAAGTCTTATCAATAAAAGGATTACCTTAATAATAAGTTTTATTATCATAATAAGTGAATTGTATTCAAACTAAATTAATTTATGTCCAATAGAATCTTTAAATACGATTTAGTTTATTAAAAGGAAGAAAAATGGAGGAGAACCAATTTTTTTTCCTTCTCCAACATCATTTGCCAAAATAGTTTGTCATACGTGTTGGTGAGCATATCAAATCATATTATATTATATTACATTATATTATATTATATATTAAGATTGAAATTACTAATATACGAAGTTAGATTTTACCTGATATCATCTTGAACCATTTTGGTTCATTTTGAGATAACTTATTCTAATATTAAATTCTTATTTATAAGACACAAATATAAAATTTTATATAAAAAAAATAAGTGTGAAATTATTTATAATTAATTTGGTTAGGCAAATTTGTTTCTCTCACTAGACTTTGTGAAGTGTTCCACACTTTCTCTCCCTATATATACTTTGTCTTTTTTTCTACCCTTTTCTTGCATCCTATCATTTCTCTCTCTTAACACAAAAAGTCAGCGCCTTCTTTTGTCACTTCTCTCAAAGGAAAAAAAAAAAAAAACAGAACATTTTCAGAGGTTGTCGCCTCTCTCTCTCTCTCCCCCCTCTTCTCCATGGACGACAATTGGGATCTTCACGCGGTGGTCAAAGGCTGCGCCACCATTGCCTCCACCACCTCTTCCAACACCACCACCACAACTACCTCCTCTGTTTCTTCCTCTGTTTCGTCTTCTGTTTCTTCCCCTGCTTTTGGGTCTGCACCTGCTTGTGGCTTCAACTCTTTCCTGCCTAGTGAGAGTTCCAGCCAGGTTTTGCCCCTTTCTTCGAACCCCTTTGAAGCAAGGAACTCCATTCAAGAGCTGCATGAACTTTGCAAGCCTTTCTTCTTCAAATCACAGTCTTTTCCTTCTTTCCAAACACCTTGTTCTTCTTCTTCTTCTTCTTCACTCTCTTCCCTCTCTTATTCTTCTCCTAATTTGGTTCAAGCACAGCAGAAACAACAGCAGCAGCAGCTGCAGAATAGTGCTGCTAAGAGCCTTCACCATGCAGTTTCTGCCACCACCCCACGATCTAAAAGAAGGTAGATTTATCTTTTTTTTTTCTTTTAAAAAAAAATTCTTCTTTTTGTTTTCCTCTTTGAATAATTGAGAGGGAATCGGATACCTTATGTCTAAAGAGTGGTTGTTCGCAGTAAAAATGAACTGATGATTCTTTTTTTTGGTAAGAGAATTTTACCGATTTGAATCTTAGAGTCGTGACTTTAAATAGAATTTTAGGCCTTCAGCAAAGTGGTTGGTCGCAATAGAAGCAAACTTCCGACTCTCAACAGAATTTTATTGATTTGAATCTTAGAGTTGACACTTCGTATAGAATTTTAGGCCATTAGCTAACTATTATGTCTGACATGAAATTGTGTGAATAATTCTTAATTTGAAAGACAAATGAACTAAAATAAAATAAAAAAGGCATTGAATTTAGGCTTCTAAATCATGTCTTTGATTGGTGATTTGTGTGTGTGAAATGCATGTTTTGTCATAATTGCAGGAAGAATCAGATTAAGAAAGTTTGTGAAGTGGGGGCTGAGAGTCTCTCCTCAGACATATGGGCATGGAGGAAATATGGGCAGAAACCCATCAAAGGGTCACCATATCCAAGGTTGGCCATCAAATTCTTTTCAATATGCTTTTCATTGAACTCAGCAAAAAAAAAAGGAGGGGGGTAAAGTTTTGAGAATAGTTACTGAGTACATGGTTCATTTCGATATTCAGTTCGTCATTTATTATGATTGAATTACAAATACTCGTGTAGCTCAAAATTTGATATGCGATAGACAAGGTAAACTGCAGAATCCGATAACTAAGGTTAACAAAGCTTTGTATTTTTGTGTGATTAATAGAGGATACTATAGATGTAGCAGCTCAAAAGGATGCTTGGCAAGGAAGCAAGTGGAGAGGAACAAATCCGAACCAACAATGTTCACAGTCACCTACACTGGTGACCACAACCACCCTGCCCCTACTCATAGAAATTCCCTCGCCGGCTCCACGCGCCAGAAGCCGCAGCTGCCCCAAACGGCCATTGCTAGAGACACCAAAAAGGCCCTCGCGAAATCAGTTTCTCCCTCCACATCAGGGGTGGAGGAAGAAGAGGTTTCGCTTGCACCAAAGTCTGAGAGTGAAGGGGACTTGGAGGATTTGATCATGAATAATGATGATAATGAGGTGGAAGAGAACGAATTTGGGTCCCCAGATATGGAGCTAACCGATGATTTCTTTGAAGGGTTAGATTTTGATGATCCCTTTTCAGACAGTGTTGGTGGTTCTGCTTTTCCTGTTTTGGTGGCCAATAGTGCTGCCACTGCTGGTGGTGGTAGATGACTCATTTTGGTTTTCATGATTTCAATACAGAGAATGGGATCCTTTTTGTTTTTGTTTTTGGTAGAAAAAATGGTGCATTTTGGAGGAATCTTAACTAACAATGATTTGTGAAGGGGAAGGAAAGTTCTTTACATAATACATACAGTAATAAGGTAGATTAGGCAAGGCAATTATATCTTTGTTAATCTCGTAGTCATTGTTAGCCACACCTCTTTTGATGTAAAATCAATTTGTTTCAACAATTTTTGTTTTTTTTTCCTTCTTGAAATTATTAAGTGATTACATAGTGTCAATTAGGTTATTCTTTTGTCAGTTTGTGAATGACTAAATAGATTTAACTTACACATTTATTTTAAATGTCATTTTAAAAATACAACATAGCCTTATCTTACTACGTGAGGTCTATTACATGAATCAAGCAACACTATAGTGCCTTAGCAAGAGCTGTATTTTCATGTAAATCATTAACTTCTAAATCTCTTATAATAATTTGCTCTATAATTTTTTTAAGTCTTCCCTTACCTCTAGCTAATAAGTTACCCATCATTAGATTTACTCTCCTTACGAGACTTCTAATGGTCTTCTCATCATATGTCCAAACCACATAAGACGGAATTCTACCATTTTTTGTACTATAGGTGCTACTCTGACCTTCTTTTTAATGCAATCGTTCCTAATTCTATCTTTTCTAGTGTGTCCACACATCCACTGGAACATCCTCATTTTCGCCACATTTAGTTTATTCTCATGTTGACTTTTACTGTCCAACACTCAATCCCGTATAACATTGTTGGTTACAATTGTGTGGTAAATTTTTCCCTTAAATTTGAGTAACACTTTTTTATCACACAAACTCTCAATGCACTCCTCCATTTCATCCACTGAGCTTGAATCCTATGACTAACAACCTGTCTATCTCTCCGTCATTTTAGAACATAACCTTAATTAGGGTAACATGAAGGCCTAATAATTTCTTTGTTTGTAAGTTCATTGTATTCAAAGTTGGTTGTGATAAATTACCTAGCACTTTTGCATTGACTTTTGTTGGCAATGATTAATACTGTGTGACCATGAGACCATGGTTCATAATTGGTGGGTAGTTATTATTCCAATAGTACTAAGCTCAACCACAAATAGCTCCGATTCCCTCTTGACACGATGGCTAGAGTAGTTGAGGAATTGGGTTCCAATAGAGCATAATCCATTTTGATCTATCAAATGGAGAAGAAACTGTGCACATTACGATTTGTGTGAAGAATTATAATAATCATGGTGAATTATGTAGTGATTAAAAAAAGTATCAATTATCATTATGTGATAACCAATGTATCATGTAATCATATGATAATTCATATACATTATATAATAATTCATACATGTAGTGATTAATATAAAAAAATTATTAAAAATGCATAAATAGAAAAAACATGACTCGACTACGTTTTTATCCGCTGCGTTTTTTGTAACACATGAGAAACACTAATTATTTGTCACTTTGTGCATCATCTCTAAAGGCCGCATTTGATACAATAAACATGACAAAAGAAGAGAGACACAAGAATCGAGAATTCTAGTATTTTCTATATCTCACTAAAACTAGGACAAGGGGCAAAAAAATTTTGCCAAGGAAAACACAAAATTGAGATCTAGAGGGGCAAAATTTTTCTCTATCTCTATGTCTTGATCTTGTCTCTGATACCAAAAGCAGCATGTTGAACTAGAATTATTCAAGTTGGTATACTTGTCTCAGCCAGAAAAATGAAGATTTGATAACCTAAGTGCTGAAATTCTTATATCATATAACAGACATCATTTAATTTACAGAGTTATAAATTTGCCATTGACCATATAAAACAACTCAATGTATACACTCAAAGGGAAGTAACTTATTGGAATTTCTAGGATCCTCTTTCCCTTGACTGAACTTAATTTAATGCTGTAATCAAAGCATGATCTTAGGCAAAATAAAATGCTTGGAGCACAGGTCAATGATCTGCAATTATTGGTTCTTACACACCTAATCTTATTAGCACATAACTAGCAAAATTTCACTTTTTTTTTCCCTTCAAAAAATTTCATTAGTTGCAATGAAGTTTAAACCTAAGACCTCAGGTATGTTACCCAACTCAAACACTTATAACTTTCACTGTGTCGACAGCTTCTAAATTGTAGGGAAAAGAATAGAGTTCAAAAAAAAAAGAAAAACATGTTAACAACCTCAACTCAAACACTTATAACTTAATGATGTTAAACACATCACAAATAATTTTATGTGTACCTCACCATCTTGGTGATTTTATGAGGAAATGGAGGAGACAATGGCTTCTATATAGAAGGGAAACTACAAAATCCTTAGCCAGTCATCAGTTTCTTCAATGATATTATAGATGAGAAAACCGGATACCCTTTGACGAACTGTTTCAGTTTTTCTCCTTCGCCCACCGCCAGAAGCCACTCGGTGAGAATTTCCATGGTTACATAGTTAGGACTGCAAGCATCTTCAATCATTCTGTCCATGAGTCCAAATGCTACATTCAACAGTTTCTTATTTCGAACCCCTTTGAGGATAGCATTATATGTGTTTGTATTGGGCTTAACCCCCCTTTCTCTCATGTCATCCATCAAAGAAACAGCCCTTTCTACATCATTGTTCTTGCATAGAGTATCAATTAGAATGTTGTATATAACAGTGTTGGGAGGAACCTTGGATTTAGTCGAACACAGTTCTTGGAAAATCTTCATGGCCTCATCAATATTATTCTTTAAACAATGTGCATTTATCAGTGCTCCATAGGTGACAACAGAAGGCACAAGACCCTCTCCACTCATCTTTTTCATCACCTCATTGGCAGTTGCAAAATCACCGCTTTTGCCAAGGTAGGAAAGCAAAGTGTTATACGTGACGGTATCAGGCTTAACTCCATCCTTTTCCATTTCGTGAAGCATTTCATAAACTCTTCCCAGTTTCTTCTTCTTACAGAATCCACTGATCAGGACATTGTAGCAGCGCAAATCAAGGCCGAACCCCGCCTCTTTCAATTTCGACACAACAATACTAGCATCATCCATCCTTCCTGCAGTGCTCAAACCAGAGATCAAACTGTAGTATACAACTACATCCGGAGAGCATCCGGATCTCAACATCTCGTCAAAATAATACACGGCTTTATCTATGTTGTTCACACCACAAAAGGCAGATATCAGCGTGGTATATGTAACAGCATTGCCTTTCAGGCCCTTCGCATTCATCTCGTTGAAAAACTCAACTGCACTATGGACCCTGCCATGTCTGCACATTCCATTAACCAGTGCATTGAGAGTGACAACACTCGGCCGAACTCCCTCCGCAATCATTTGATCAAACAGCTCACGCGCTTTTTCAATGTTGCGTGACTTACAGAACCCATCGATCAAGCAATTATACGTAACAGTGTCAGGCCTATGCTTACTACTTGTTTTCATCTCCTCCAGCATACTCAACCCTTCTTCTTCTCTCCCAACTCTACAGAGTCCATGAATCAAAGTATTAAACAAGATCACATCAGGCTCAACACCAAACCATTTGCCATCCCCTTCGCTTCTCAACTTACTGAATACCTCCAACGCTTCATCAATCCTCCTCGCCTCGCACAAATGGTTAACAAGAATCCCAAAGGTCACGATGCTGGGCCGTATATCCCTCTCTTCCATCATAGCCAACACCTTATTCATTCCATCGAAGTCCCTCTGTTTCCCCATCCCAGTCAACAAAGCATTGCAAGACGCAGCTTCCACTCCACCACCCAATTCCATCACACAATGCAGAATCTCCCACGCAGCGCCAATATTGCACCTCATACACAGCCTGGTCACCAGTTGCGTGAGCCTGAAGGTATCAGGGAAAACACTGCGCCCCCCGAGCCTCTTCACCAAACCCACAATCTCCTCATCAGAAATGCTTCTCCCACGCTGCTCCCTCTTCACCAACTCACCAAAAACGATTACACCAGTGGAGCCAGTCGGGGGAAACTCAGAACCCGGTTCAAGCATTTCATCCAGCACTTGGAGCGCATCGTCAACTCGACCCGATCTCAATAGAAACCTCAGCAGCCCGTTGTAAATTCGGGAACTTTTCGCAGATGGGTCGAGCTCTCTGAACAGAATCAACGACTCATCCACCATTTGGGCACCCTCGAAGCATTGGAAGAGAATCAAAGCCGAATTGGAGGTTAAGGGAATCTTCCAATTCAGGGCTTTTCGGTAACCGTGGAGCTTCAGGACCTCGATTCTCGAAGTGTTGCTTCGGTTAGCGAGCTCCAGAGCGCCCTGGAACACCGAAGAGAGAAGAGAGTAGTGATGATTTTCAGGTTTCGCGTTGATTCTGAGGAGTTCGAGAAAGTCTAGGGCTTTGGAAGACGAACCCAATTGGCGCGTGATTTGGAGGAATTGGTGAGCGGAGAGAGGCGTTGAATCGTCGAAGAGAAGTGGGAGAAGCTTGCTTTTGACGTTGTGAGTGTTCCACTGATCCTTGGGGCGTTGGAGGAGTTCTTGGAGCTGGGTCAAGATCGATGATTCGGCGTCGTTTGAGGCTGTGTCGGAGGTGGCGGTGGTGTTCCGGCTGCGGAGAGAGGGGAGAGGGAAGGGTATGCGGCGGCGGTGGAGGAGGAATCTGGATCGTGCCAACATGGTCTCAGATTGTGTGGCCGGGAACGGTAGAGTGGTGCAAATGCGAACGTCATCGAGCCACCGGAGAAGAGGATATCGTCGTCATCGCACGGAGAGAGAGGGAGCTGTCACCAAGCCGTTGCACTGAAGTGAAAGAAGAAATTAGGATTTCAAAATTGGGGGTTTCAAAAATTGGCGAGTTGCAGCGAAATCAGCGGCTTGGCGGCGAGCTGCAGCGGAAGATATGTGGCAGCGAACTGTAGCTGAAGCGTTGGTGTGGCGACCTCAGCAGAGTGGCGGTGCTGTGGAAACGGCGTAAACAGAATGGTGAAATGGTAGTGGCAATGGTGTTTCATGATAAGATCATCGATGAGGGAATAAAAGGGGAAAATGAGGCTAGCATGTTGAGAGGGTGAGAGGGTGAGAGGCTGCATTTTAGGTTTGATAGAAATAAGAAATCGTCATTAGGGCTTTGTTTTGTTTTGTGATTATTTTTTTGAAACAACATATTATTTTCTATCTGATACATAAAACAAAAAATGTGACCGGATGGTTTAATGGTGATGAGCATTTTTTTCGCATCCTAGAGGTAGGTGTTCGAATATCAAGCGGTAAGATACTTTAAATTTTTTCATGATAGTTATTATTAACTACATATAAACTGGCTGGCTTAATGCATGAATATCTTCTTTTGGTTCGTAGTTATAGCCAAGCTAAGCTCATGCTCGGCTCGAAGCCCTCCACTAGGAGTTTTATTGAAAGGAAAAACTATAAATAATAATATTGATATTATTTCTTTTATTTCACAATATCCCTTGATATATTTTTAAATTAATATACATATTCAATTAATTAAGAATGTATCAATTTTGTTAAGTAAGTGAAACAATGGAGTATAATATAAGTAAAATTATGAATATATATATATATATATATATATATATATATATTACTAAATAAATAACGTATATATTATTAAAAAATTAAACATATGTAAATAGATATAAAGGACATTGACTCTAGGATTGACTTCTTATACTTACTCTCAATCCAAAAATCTTAACCGTTACTTTGATTAAAGTTGATGGTGAGGATTTGAAGTGAGTATAAACAGTTATTTATGGAGTCAATGAGTCTCTTCTCAATATGAATTAGCTTGACTTACTTTCAACCCATAAGTAGGAGAAGTGTAGTTTAAATTAAATTTAAGGATTGTTTATATTTATTTAAGAATGAGTTTAATTTTAATGCATTGACAATGTAATGATTTTTACATAGTTGTTAATCAATTTATTTAATTTGTAAGACCTTTCAATAAATAAGTGTAATGATCAATTATATTTGTAGATGAGTCAGTATATGATTAGATGACAATGCAAATTTTTTTTTACAGTATCATTATATTCCAATTAAATCCTCTAAAAATTATGTAATTCAAAATAATAAGAAGAAAAATGAAACTATAATTTTAACTATATAACCATGCTAAAAAATGTCTATGGTTATTACTACAAGGTTGTGGAGAAAGCTAACATAACTCATACAAATTGAAAAGATCCATTCTTCGTACCTATAAGATAAAGGACAAAATTTAAATCAAATTTCATACATTTATTCTAATCAATTCTCCAATAAAAAAATAATTACAGTGTTATTTTTTTTTTAAATTATCTATATCAATAAAGTTATTAACATGACTTTATTTGAATGGAAAAATGAATATAGGTGATGGCTTTGACGCCCCAAGTAAGTTTGGTGCATGATGCTCCTAGTAGATTATAGTAGATCACAGATAGTTATTGCTGGCTATATGAGGTAAAGATAGTGAATTGTCAGCTCAACCTTTACGCCTCCTCCTTCTCACTTCATCATGTTGCCATCCCTCTCCCCATCTCATCTCTGCCTCACTTCACCGCCATTGTCTTTGCCTAATCTCATCACGTCCCTCTCACTGTCATCATCAATGCCTTATCCTGTTGTTGTCCCTCTCACTGTCATGGTCTCTTTCTCTTCTCATCATTGTCCCTCTCACCCCATCGTCGTCTTCGCCTCATCTCGTCGCCATAGAAACGAGGTCCTTGAAGATGTATAATGACGATGAACCACTCAAGTCTCCAACTTCGGTGGCGTGATTCAACCTACACCTGAATTAGAGTACGCAAAGGAGCACTACAAAAAAAATGTTAATTATTGTCGAATTTTTTCTCGATTACCGTCGAAATTTTGGCTTTTTGTCGGACTTACCGACGGAAACAAACCTACAGTATAAGTCTCGATGGTAACTTATTACTGTCGGAGTGACACAGTCGACGGTAATTATTGTCAGTTTAACCAAACGCAAATGGAGGTTCAGGAACGATTCATACTGAAAACCGGTTACCATGATTATAACTTACGGTAATAGTATTAATATTTTATTTTATTTACAGTTGACTAATTCTGACAAAAATTTAATGTTACTTATACAAAAACTATGACGATTTACCATTGGTGATAGCTGACGGTAATATGTACAATTGTAGAGAATATATTAATATGTATAATAATATATTAATATTTTATTAAATTTACCATCAATTGTAGCCGGCAACAATTTGTACAATTTACCATAAAAAACTGATGATAATTATTAATATTATATTAATATTTTAAAATTATTACTGTCAGTATATTACTATGACTAATGTTCGACAGTAAAGATAATTAATTTTTAAAAACTATTAAATTATTATTTAATTCAATATAATATAATTATTTAATTCATTCAATTATTTAATTCTATAAATTATACATGAAATAAATATATATATAATTATTAAATTACGTAAATATTAAATCCATTAATATTTTTAATAAATCTAATAAATAATTTAAATCTAAACATAATAATAAGACATCTATTCATATTATAAAGATGAGAAGTCTCAAGAACAGACCAATCAACAATAACAATACTGTGTTCACACACAAGTATCACCTTTCTAGCATTTCAGCACTAATACGAGGTACACGTGTCGCATAAATAGGTGCCCAAACTGGTTGTGTGTTCACACTACAACTTAATATTTGCAAACGGAAGAGAAGTTACTTTTCGGTAGGGGTGAACACTGGTTGAACCCAACCCGCGGGTCGGGTTAAGTCGGGTCGGCGGTCAGACCCAACGAACCCGTTATGTTATATGGGTTGAGTCTCAGGTTGCTGTTGCCCAACCCGACCCGACCCGCGACCCGATTATATATATTATTAATCTATTAAAATTACATGCTTCCCTTAATCCCTCACAGGCTTCACTCTTCAGAAATAAAAAACTGAAAAAAGTGAAAAACGAAGAAGTGAGAAAACCTCGTGGTTGCTCGTCTTCCTCGGCCCTCGCTAGTCGCTGCGCTGCCGCCACTATGCACTGCCTTGGCCCTTGCTACGCTGCTGTTGCCGCCGCTACGTCTTCGACTTCGTCTTCCATTTCTTTATTGCGCCGCCGCTGTACCTTTCCTCCCTCTCTCCATCCGGTTCATTCAGCCAACCCTCGGACCTCTTTGCTGCGCCACCATCCGTTTCCATCTTAGAAGGTCTAATTCAATTTCTCCTGATTTTAAGTTTTTAACCCTAATTTTGATTCGAGTGGGTGGGGTGAAGTTGGAAGTTTAGGATATTTTTGAGGGAAGCGTGGTCGCAGCGTGGAGTGGCATTTTCAGGTCTTCTTGATATCAGCGGTGTTGTGTTCTTCCCCGACTAGTGCTCTCTTGTATTTTTCCGCTGGTTTTGATCCAGTTTGTCTCCTGTATAGTAGGCTCCTTTTTCTTTTTTGCTTTATTTATTTATTTATTTATGGAAATTAAGAGGACAGGTCACCCGCGACCTGCCTGAACCTACCCAACCCGGGCGGGTCGCGGGTCTGGCAGATACCCACGAAAAACTAAAAATTTTACCCGACCCGATCTGCACCATGACAGACGGGTCGGATAGGTGACATGGGCAGGTCCGACCCGACCCGACCCGACCCATGTTCACCCCTACTTTTCGGGTAGAGATGCAAGCTGAGTAAAATAAACAAAAAAGCCTCATAGGTCATTAGACCACGGTTAAGAAAGCCATAGCTCAAAAAAACAAAAAATTTATTCACTTTTCCACCATTATCAGAATAGTTTGAATTTCCAACATGATGACTCCCTCAGCAACTTTAACTTTCAACCATTAAACACCAGCTACCAACTATCCTCATAAATTAAAGTAGCACCCGTNAT
Organism: Nissolia schottii; assembly: GCA_003254905.1. Lineage (NCBI taxonomy): Eukaryota > Viridiplantae > Streptophyta > Magnoliopsida > Fabales > Fabaceae > Nissolia > Nissolia schottii. Next base: position 289,082 of record QANU01028716.1, on the reverse strand, counting down.
ATAAATAAACATAAACGTGCAGACCTCAATCAAACCTCCTTTGTGCAGATTAATCTCCATTCTAACTCACTCAACGACCAAGCCTTTGTTTTTCTCTTTGATTTAACCCTCCATCTATAACTTCTCTTCTTTGTTTAGCTTAAATCAAAGATTTCAAGATAAAGAATGGTAGAGATGACCTACACGTTGCTGAAGCAGAAGCTGAACATCAAAATGCTGAAGGAGCGATTGAAAAATGAGATGAAGACCAGACCTCTGTCTGTCCTGCATAAAGCTAAAGTAAGAATAGTGTCCTTCCCAATAGTTATGCCATAATAGTGTAGTAGACTAACTCTTTCAACAGTAATCTCTCAGATCTTTATGCAAAGTTTTGTATTTATATCATTTTACTCTTTCATTTGTGATTTGAAAATGACCCACCACTCACTCCACTCTTAAGTGCAACCAACTATATGATTACTCTGTCAAGAGCTCCATAAACCACTCTCCATTTAGATATCCTCCTTTTCTTCCTACTGCAAAATGAAATTTGCTAGCTTATTCAAATGTTCTCAATTTCCAGTATCCATTTACTTTGAAATCATAAATTTCAAATCAAGAGATTGTAGCTCTATATAAAAATAAAGTTTCTCTCTCTGATATCTATATCTAAACATTCCCTTCTTTGTTATGCTAAAATCAAAAAGAGGGAGTCTTATTTAGTTTTCTTAGAGTTCAAGGTTTAAACATATGACTTGGTTATTGTAAAACTGTTTGCACTTACAAAATATGAAATATATGAACTGTCATATTTAGTTGTCTTAGAGTTTAAAGTTTAAACATATGACTTGGCAAAACAGTTTTCACTTACAAAATTTGAAACATATGAATTGTCTTATTTAATTTTCTCATAGTTCAAAGTTTAAACATATGACGTGGCTATGTTGTTTTCATAATTATACCAACTATGTTATATTGATATCATTCTTGGGGTTGTTTTTTTTTATTGATTACTCTATTTTCTGGTGTTCCTTTGGAGTAGTTCAATGCTTTAATTTTGTTCTACAACTCCTTAAAAGTCTATTTATGGTATTTTTCTATTTCGTTTGAATTGGATTAGTTTAAGTGGCATGTCTTTGGGTTACTAAACTCAATTGCAAATTAATTTTCAAATTAGAAATGGATTTAGTACTTGATATATATGTTACCTTTAATTTTTTTGAAATTTCAACTGACTTGATATGAGAGCTTCAGTTTGAATCCTCAGAAACCTCTAACCAATTAACTTGAGCATGAAAAATTCAGGTACATCCAAGTATTGGAAGTATTTTTTGTGGCTACAAGTTACTCTTTGTGCCATGGCTGAATAGTGCTTGCTTTTAGAGTGCAACCAATAGAGTGAGTATTTTTGAGCCTTTGTTAGGAAAGAATTGTTTTCTAAAGCAAGGGGTATGCATATCATTGGACTACAACAAAAATAAACAAATTCAGTCATTAAGAAAACGTTTACCTCACCCTACAATGAATGATTTAACAAACGTATGGTCTAATAAATTCATTTGAAGCTTTAAGTGATAAAACTTAACTAATGGGAGAACACAAAACTGATGGTTCTTCATTTTCAAAAATACGCATGTTTAAGAAAATGGTGAAACTGACCTTGATACCACGGGAAAACTGATGGTTTTGTGTGGCTTAGAGCAGGGGGTTGAATCTAAGCTGATGCTTTTTAGAAAAGATCAGACTCTTTTTAGAAAAGTTACTTCCTAAATTTTTTGGAGATATCTCCTTATATTTTGGGAGACAAGTTTTCTGAAAAAGTTCTTTATCTTTAAACGAAAAACTGAATTTCAAAAAGGAGAATGTAAATAGTGAAGGGAAGAGACAATCACACATAGAAATTATATTGGTTTGATTCTTAAGAGACATGAATCTACGTCCAGTTCTTCAAATGCTCAAATCACTTTTCTTTCACGAATATTCCAATACAAACACTGATTTCAACACTAAACTCTCAAAGGATCCTCACATTCAAAGGATCCTCACAAATATTTAAAAACTCTCAAGAACAAATATGGGTTTTCTCACACAGAAAAACTCTCAAAGATGAACAAACCAAGCTTTTCTCACAAAGAAGTATATCTGAACAAGAGATTATATAGGAGATATCAGAGTGGTATAACTTGAGAGGAGAAAAAGAATTAAATAATGGCTTCTGATTGCTAGTATAGTTGTAGACTTTTTCTACTCTGATAGGTCACATCGCTCCCTTTTTATAATCTGAAATATTCTGACCGTTACAGGTTCGAATTTCAGAACGTTGCAGGCATTGGTGAGTTATCCACCGTTGATTGGTTCGTATCAGTCCTTTTGTACTGGGATAATTCTTCTATCCGTTGTGTACTATTTTCCTTTCTTTCTGACAACGGTGACAAGGTATTTCTTTCAAAAATTTTTACGTCTTCCAGCCACAACATGTTTCCCTTCTTTATTGTTTATTTCTTTATTCCTTTCCAATAGTACTTATGCTGCTACGTCACGTTTTCCAATTTACTTGTCCAGAAATTTACTTGTCTTTTCTTAATAATCTGACGTCTTTCCTTTAATTTGTACCTATTGGTACGTTTTCTTTTCTTTAATTTTTTGTTCTGTCCCTTCACTGCATGCAGTGCTTGCTTTTTCGGTTTTCCTTCTTTGAGGACAGCAACAAAGATATATAATTTCATTTATCTTGGTAGCACTAAGGGAAACATATATTTCTCTTTCTTCCAATTCCATTAATTATGCTACAACCCTTTCTTTCCTTCTTGTTCGTGTCAGTGCATGGGAAGTATGCATTTCCCTTTTTCATGCTTTAGCTGTAATACTTATCTTTTCTTTTCAATTGCATAAAGTGCACATTTTTCTTCACTGCTACACGTAACTTTTCTTTCCACTTTCCATCAAATACTAACGTCCTTATTTGATGCTACAAGTTTATTTCTTTTCTCATATTTCCCTTTTTCATTAAAATATTGTTTCCTTTGTCAGCTTGCATTTCCCTTTCCAATGTTGTTTTGGTCTTGTCATATCACCTTTTCTTTGACTTCTTCTCTAGAGAAATTTTGCAATAAATTTCGGACAACATATATATAGTTTCCTTTTCTCTCTCAACACGTTTTGTTCTTTCTTTCTTCTGAAATTTTCTGCCACCAATCATAGGAAATATAAATACTTCTCTTCCCTATGCTCTCTTTTTTGTCACATCACTTTTGCTTCCTTGACTTCTTTCTCCAGTGCACTTGACTTTGGGCCAAAACTTTTCTTTCTTATTATTCTTTCTTTAGTTGAAAAGAGACATGGGTGATTAAAGCCCTGTTCATTTTTCTTTGAAAAATAAAATGTTTGGAGCCCAACAAAAAGAAGCCCAAACATAGAAGAAGCCATCGGGTTCATTGTGGAATAAAGAAAAAGAACTATAGCCCAAGGATACAAGTCCCATGTCTCTTTTCAACTAAAGAAAGAATAATAAGAAAGAAAAGTTTTGGCCCACCGTCAAGTGTACTGGAGAAAGAAGTCAAGGAAGCAAAAGTGATGTGACAAGAGAGAGAGTATAGGGAAGAGAAGTATTTATATTTCCTATGATGGGTGACAGAAAATTTCAGAAGAAAGAAAGAACAACATGTGTTGAGAGAGAAAAGGAAATTATACATATGTTGTGCGAAATTTATTGCAAAATTTCTCTAGAGAAGAAGTCAAAGAAAATGTGACATGATAAAGACCAAAACAACATTGGAAAGGGAAATGCAAGCTGACAAAGGGAACAATATTTTAATGAAAAAGGAGAATATGAGAAAAGAAAGAAACTTGTTGTAGCACCAAATAAGGACGTCAGTATTTGATGGAAAGTGGAAAGAAAGGTTACGTGTAGCAGTGAAGAAAAATGTGCAGCTTTATGCAATTAAAAAGAAAAGATAAGTATTACAGCTAAAGCATGAAAAAAGGAAATGCATGCTTCCCATGCACTGACATGGACAAGAAGGAAAGAAAGGGTTGCGGCATAATTAATGGAATTGGAAGAAAGAGAAATATATGTCTCCCTTAGTGCTGTCAAGATAAATGAAATTATATATATTTGCTGTTGTCTTTAGAGAAGGAAAATCGAAAAAGCAAGCACTGCATGCAGTGAAGGGACAGAACGCAAAATTAAAGAAAAGAAAACGTACCAATAGGTACAAATTAAAGGAAAGACGTAAGATTATTAAGAAAAGACAAATAAATTTCTGGAGAAGAAAAATTGGAAAACGTGATGTAGCAGCACAAGTACTATTGGAAAGGAATAAAGAAATAAACGATAAAGAAGGGAACGTGTTGTGGCTGGAAGACGTCAAAAATTTTGAAAGAAATGCCTTGTCACCGTTATCAGAAAGAAAGGAAAATAGTACACAACGGATAGAAGAATTATCCCAGTACAAAAGGACTGATACGAACCAATCAAGGGTGGACAACTCACCAATGCCTGCAAAGGTCAAAATATTTCAGATTATAAAAAGGGAACGATGTGATCTATCAGAGCAGAAAAAGAAAAGCCAAAAACGTTTACAACTATACTAGCAATCAGAAGCCATTATTTAATTTTTTTTCTCCTCTCAAGTTATGCCACTCTGATATCTCCTATATAATCTCTTGTTCAGATATACTTCTTTGTGAGAGAAGCTTGGTTTGTTCATCTTTGAGAGTTTTTCTGTGTGAGAAAACTCATATTTGTTCTTGAGAGTTTTGAATATTTGTGAGGATCCTTTGAAAGTTTAGTGTTGAAATCAGTGTTTGTATTAGAATATTTGTGAAAAAAAAGTGATTTAAATATTCAATTAACGGTGTATTAACTAGTGTAACGTGGGATCGGAATTTCAAATTGGAGCTGTGCTTTGCAAACTGACTGTGTAAGGCTTGTAACTGGAAACTATGTGAGGTTCTCAAGCAAAACCACTAGCGTTTGGTTTCAAGTCGTAGCGATCCAAATGCTTTCGTAGTTTTGGGGGGTAATTACATATATATGGTTTTCAATGGGGCAAATCTGAAAATATGGACGGAATAAAAAAATTACGGATGTATGGGCGAGGTGCATGAAATCGGACCACGTTTGGCCGATTTCAGAACGAAAAAAAAAAAAAAACC